>JAJIBD010031864.1:0-51331 GCA_021461705.1 Cryptotis parvus
CCTTGCCTTGCATAGGACAATAAATGGACCAGTTCTTGAATTCTCAAAATATGCGCACCCTCAGGAATGTTGCCTTTGATGTCATTAAAATTACCAATTCTGAATCTTGAACGTATTTTCAATCCTAGACTTCTGAGATTGCTTATAGTTTTGATTTCACTAAAATTTGTGCCTTGAGTCCTCTTGACTTATAGTATGTGAAGCAGTAGTTCCCTAAAGAGAGCTACAGAGCCAGTTTGGGATTCATCCCTGAGATTCTCTTCTTCTGATCTTTAAGTCTCACTTCCATGGCTCAACCTCTAGAGTCTATTTGGGCTCAGATCCAGAAATAAGGAGCTTTGTTTGTTTAATTTAACCAAGCCAATTTGATATGGTGAATTTGGAAGCATTGAGAATCAGGTAAGTGGATTTTGATAGGAAGTACTGAAAATACATACTTTATCTTCTGAGGTACAGATCTCTGGTCAGTAAGTATACCCAGCTGCTTGTGAGTTGTCCAGAGATTCTACCAAGAGCACAGAACAAAGTTGGAGAGCTTTTCAGAAAGAGGTTTTGACCTCAAATCCACGCCCCAAATCTGATGTAGCAGGTATTTTTTCGTTCTGTTGGACTCTTTCATCTTTTTTGCTCTAAAGTGATTTTCGTCAGCAATCCTGACCTAGATTATGAATTCCTTTAATCTTGGAGTACATTAAAATGTCTTGCTAAAATATTTCCTCTTTTTTTTAACACATTGCATTATGTGTCAGTTTTATTAAAGAGCATTATTTGTTGTGCTTTAGTGAATCTTTCTTTGAAAAAAGGAATATGAAGTAAGAATATTTTTTTCGCTGATTGTTAATACCATTTTCTTTTTAGTCATGTTCTTAATACTTTAGTGTCCCTTCACTCCCTTAAAGAAAATTTTTTCAGGGACCTGAGGGAAAAACTACTATAGTAGTAGGACAGTTGCCTTGTACATGGCTTTGACTGAGTTCAGTCTCCAGCACCCCATATTGTCCCCGAAGCGCTGCAGGAATTGACCTGAGTCAGAGCCAGGTGTATGTCCTGCGCACTACTGCCTAGTCTGGCCCAAACAAAAGAAGTAACTGAAAGTTTTTTCTTCTGTGGTCTGAATTGTAATGGCATCTATAGTTAGTTGCTAGGAGATGTTTGTCATTCTTTAGTCCAATGGGCTCTCTGGCTAATGTGACATTCTGAGTTTTTAAGCTTTATCTCTGTAAATCCTCTATTTTCACATGGACAAGTATCCAGTTCTTTGATTTGAGCTCTAGTCAATTTAAAGACTAAGAGTGCCAGAGTTCAGCCGTCTGGAGCCTGTGCTTTTAACATGCATGAGTCCAGCCCCGCACTGCAAGGAGTGACCCTGGAATGAAGTACAAGACCTGAAAATGAATTTTAAGTTCAGATGCAAATTTCACGTGTCCCAAATACGTTTCTTTGGTGATCAGAAGCACCTCTGACATAATTTATACTCTGAGCATTTCTTTCAGCTTTCATATCTGAGTCATAGTGGTTAAGGTTATATTTGGTCATTGATTTTATTGTGTATCCAGCTTACCATATTACAGGCCACCAGCCCCGTAAACTTTTTCAATGTTTCACATGCTAAAGAGTGCTCATAGGTGACAGCATAGATAGACTAGTCTATTAAAAAAATACATGAATAAATTGTGCCTTTACATCATATGTAACAATGTAGAAAACTTTTATAATATATTTAACATTTTGTTTGGTGAATAGAGAAGGATAAACTGATTGACACGGATTTAATGAAACACATTACCTAGATTTGTCACCTGTGTTTTGATAACCTGCATTTCATCAGCTTAAAACATTACTAAAAAATCCATAAAACCTATTTTTGGGTAGTACGATGATTTTTATGATGTAGTTAAGTGTGTAAATAAACCTGTGAGAGTATGACGTGTAAAGCCTGTGGGGACAAGGACATCTGATGTTGCGCAATACATGCAATCCCTGCCTACTCTGAGTTCTCTGGAGGGTAGGGAAGTTATTCTTTTGCCTTTAGATCTTTGAAGAAATGGTCAGAAGTTTTAAACATCTGATTAGTTAACACTGGTCTCTTTAAAACTAAATAGGATTATATGCTGGGCATTTTCTAAGACTTAAATGTCAAAAATGTGAGAAACAAAAATGTTTTAGTTTTAATATTATTTTTCTATTAATGTTGTTGGGTAATTTAGTTAGTCTGAGGATAAGAGCAAATGCAGGACTTTGAACCATATTTTTTTTTCACATAATAGGAGGAAGAAAAACATCCGGTCAGTTATCCGTCTCTCTAAGCCATCTGACTAACTATTTCCTGAATTCATCCCATTTTTTCCAATGATAGAGAA
Source organism: Cryptotis parvus (assembly GCA_021461705.1). Taxonomy (NCBI): domain Eukaryota; kingdom Metazoa; phylum Chordata; class Mammalia; order Eulipotyphla; family Soricidae; genus Cryptotis; species Cryptotis parvus. The sequence continues at coordinate 2,361 of JAJIBD010031864.1, forward strand.
ATACATGCCCACCCCTTCACCTGCTGGATGGATTCTTTCCACTGAGATTACCTTTGCCTTGTGATATTCACCTGGTTAATCTGAGGACAATACAGCCAAAGGTATCTCCTCAAAGTTACCTATATTTTTTTGTTTTTTTAGCATACTTGTTATAAGATGCTGGGGAAAAGGAAAAATTCTGTTCCCAATTCTGTTCCCAATTCTGTCCCCAATTCTGTTCCCAATTCTGTTCCCAATTCTGTTCCCAATTCTGTTCCCAATTCTGTTCCAATTCTGTTCTTGGGGTCACTCATAATGGTGCTCAAATGGTGGTGCCAGGGTCATATTCAGGTTTCCTGTCTGTTGAGCCAACCAGCTTTATCTTTCTCTTTAGATAAAATCATTGTATGTTTTTGTTTATTTTCCCCCTTATTTTGTCAGGAGAGGGAGCAAGCAGGCTGGAAACACACCCAACTGTGCTCAGGCCTCGCTGCTATCTCTGTTTTGAAGCATCACTCTGCAAGCAAGCACCTACCAATTGTACTACCTCTCTGGGCCCAATCACTATGCTTTTGTTTGACTGATACTCAGAGTTTTGGAGCCTGTCTCTTACTATTTAGTTCATTCTTAGAAAAATTCTGTGTGTGAGCAGGTCAGGAATGTCATGTCTTTGCACAAGTAGAAAAGGTCACGTGGGTCTGGAGGCAGGGAATTGGGTGTAAAGGACCAGGCCTCTGCAGATTAGCTCTGCAGGCATCTTCCTTTTATTTATGTTTGTTGCCCACTGTTTCTCGGGAACTAGAGGAATAGAAAGCAAAGCATTCAGTTATTTCAGCATCTAAAAGCTGTATATGTCTGTGTCTTTTCTTGAAAATCACAGCAACCCAAAATTTTACTTTGAGAGGGCAACTATTTAGGCAGTAATAGAGGGAAAAACAAGCTTTATTAGTATGAAATTTTAACTATTTGTCATTGAAATAAATGCCTTTGCTAAAAGTCAGAATGCATTTGAAAAGAATAAAGATTAGACATTTGGCTCCATTTTTCAAGTTTTGTAGAGTTGTTTTGATACTGTGGCTTGACATGTACTTCACTGGAAAAAAATATTGCTTCCTGATTCTGTGGGGAAGCATGTAATAACAGTCTGAGTATGAAAAGAAAAGAATGGTCATATTTAAAGACTATGTAAGAGGAAAATAATGTTAAATTTAAGAATGAAGAGCTGGGCGAGCGATCGATAGCCCAGCGGTAGGGGCGTTTGCCTTGCGGCCGGCCTCTGCCGGCCCAGGTTCGAATCCCAAGCATCCCATATGGTGCCCCAAGCACCACCAGGAGTAATTCCTGAGTGCAGAGCCAGGAGTATCCCTGAGCATTGCGGGTGTGACCCAAAAAAAACAAAAAAAAAAAAAAAAAAAAAAAAGAATGAAGAGCTATAGCAAACCAAATCAGGTAGGATAAATACCTACAGATTTTGACATTTAGTGAAGTTAAAATTCTGTCTAAGATAAGCACTTTACATGCTTGTTTATAGGAAGTATATATGGCCTATATGTTGAATATAGTCAAACCTTAGCCTCTGTGACTACCTGTATGTCAAAACTCTTGTTTGCTCATATGGGTAAACCTGCAGGGTCTGCTTATTGCTGCCAATGTGGAGTTACTGCTAATAACACTATGGATAGTGTTGTGAGTCAGTCAAAATCCCTGCCTTTCTGTATCTTAGATTCAGTCTAGTGGAGAAGTATTATTAAAGAAGAAAAAAAACAAAAGCGTGGAGAATTTTGAGACATATATCAGGTGATGGTAATTGTTAAAGAGAAACAAATAGAGAAGAACATTTCCAGAAGTGATAAAATTTGAATAAGGTGGTTGTAGAGAGCCCAGCAGAAAGGGTGATACTGAGTAAAACTCTGTTGGAAGTCAGGGAAAAGAGAAAGGTATCGCAGATTACCGGGTATCTATTCCAGAGCAGTGTTGAGAGCAAGTATTCAGGACCTGGTGGTAGGAGAAGCATTAAGAATGGAAATATCCTCTGGTAGAGAACTAGTACCAGGATTAGGATACTTATTTTGGGGATTGGAGAAATAGTATAGTAGATACAGTCCTTGAATGCAGTCAGCGCAGGTTCAGTCCCTGGATCATATGGTCATCTAAGCTCCCCCAGGAGTGATCCTGAGTGCAGAACCACAAGTTAGCCTGAGATCTGTTGGATGTGGCACAAAAAACAAACAAAAGACATTTGGCACACTGCTGAGTCTGCTGTTGACCCCATTAGTGTATGGTCCCCAAGCATCACCAGGAGTGACACCCAAATATTGACCCCTGATGACTTCCAGGTGTGGTCCAAAAAGCCAGAGCAAGAAACTTCCATTCTTTTGATATGAGTGCTCATGGTGTGAGCATCTGCCTCCACTTCATGACTACCCTCACTTTCATTGCTCTCTGCCTTTTGACAAATACACCCTTCACTGCCTAGAGAAGTGAGTGAATGCTAACACATCACTAGCTATCAAATAGAGCTGATGCCTGATAACCCTACTTTGGATCACTCATGAGAAGCAGCTAAAGCAGTGCTGGGAAAGTTCTTTGAAAACTGAAATGCTTAGCAGCCTTCTCCCAGCTAACAAACCCAAAGCAGAGCCTCTTGCCTCCCACCGGGCTGCTGGGCCAGTGTGGAGAGGAAGAAGAGAGCTCAGAGGTGAGTGAGTGTCCATAGCTCAACCATCTCCTAAATGAGACTGGGGTGGGGTGAAGTGTGGGGAGGGAGAAACCTCACCCACCAGGGAAGGAAGCCCAGAAGGAATGAGCACAGCAGTTGTGCCCTCCAGACAACAGCACACGCAGCAGACAAATTGCAAAAGGCTGTGTCAGCAGAGGGTGACAAATGTCTAGGCAGTTCACCCAAGAGTCTCATATCTTTTTTTACCTAAGGGGAACCTTTGTATGTCAATCACATTGATGTTTAAGAATCTGAAAAGGTCATTGGAACAGAGAATCACTGAACTTGAAGAAAGTCTGGTGGAAAAAATGAAAGACATTGTACAAAGAGAAATAAAAGAGCTAAAGAATATAGTATTGGGTCTCTGCAGAAAAATGGGTGAAGCTGAAAATCTAATCAGTGAACTTAAAGTTATAGTAAACAGTTACAACAACCAAGTACAGGCAATAGAAAAGACAGTGAGAGACAATTACAAGAATATGTTATAGTATTGAGAATACTCAAGAGGGACCAACCATAGACTCATAGGAATTCCAGAAGTAGAAAGAAAGAGGAGAAAGAACAGCTAATTTAAGAAATAGTAAGTAAGAACTTTTTCGGTATGAAAGATTGGGGCATTGGTTCCAGAAGACCCAAAAGTGCCAAAGTAAACTCAGGATACCAAGTCACATAGTGATCAAAATAAAAGAACCAAAGATAGAGGCAAACTTAAAGCATTAAGGGAGAGAAAAAAAAAAAAAAAAAAAAAAAACTCAAATATATAGATTCACAGCAAATTTCTCTGCTGAAACTCCTAAGCCAGGGGAGAAATGGAATGATACCTACAAAGTTTTGGATGAAAAGAAAAATTAACCAAGAATCCTCTACCCCGCAAGATAATCACTGAGAGCTGAAGGAGGGGCAGAAACATTCTCAAAATATAGCACTTGAGGACATTAATAAATGTAAACCATCTCTGATAGGAGTAATGAATGGTCTCTCCTATTAGACTGATCAAACAGCCTGGTTTGATCAAACCCCTGGTTAATGGCAACAAATTCCTTCACACCGATAATGTGCCTGAAGTCAATGGACTGAAATCTCCTAGAATGGCTGAATAGATCAGGAAACAAAAATCAATCCTGTTGCTTAAAAAAGACATATTTAAATGATCACACTAAACACAAGCTGCGAGTGGAAGTATGAAGAACAGTCACACAGGTAGCAGTAGGCTATAAACAACAAGGAACACAGATAATTTTATCAAATCAAAAGCTTTGAACCTAGAAAAAATAATCAAGAATACAGAGGGATATTACATACTGGTTAAAGGAGCAAGGAGACTTAATAGCAACATACATGTTTATTGGGGCAGTAAACTTTGTCATACAACTTCTAACAGCCTGAGGAGATACATGGATGATACCTCAGTAGCAGTTGGGGACTTCAATAGCCCACTCTCATCGCAGGACAAATCACCCACACAGAACATTAATACAAAATCAGAGCCTTAAATGATAAAGTAGAAGAATTGGGATCCATAACCATAAACAGACTGCTCTCCCCCTCAGAAGAAATGGTCAAATACTCATTTCTTGTCCATACAAATGGTATTTTCTAGGAAAGAGCACATGCTGAGATACAACTCAAGCATCTTTATATCAGCATGCCATGAAGACAGAAACTAATAATAAAAAAGAAAGTAGGGAATAGCACCAACACTTGCACCTGAGGAGCATATTAAATAAACTTGAATCAAATAGGAGATCAGAGAAGAAGTGTTTCTCCCAAAGAAGAATGAAGACAGATGATAAGAACCTATGGGTCACAGGAAAGAGCAGTACTACACGGGAAGTTTATAGCAATACAGGTTTATATCAGGGTAGAAGGAAAAGCTTCTACCTAGTCTCACAACTGAGAAATTCAAAAAAACAACTACTCTGTTTCCAGAAGTAAGTAGGAGGAAAACAATAATAAAAAACTAAGAAAACTGTACATAGGGTCAAGGAAACCAGAAGCTGATTTTACAAAAGAATAAGCAAGATGTTCACACCATTAGCTAGATTCACAAAGAAAAGGCAAGGAAGCTCAAATAAGAGATAAAAGGGGACTAATTACAGCAGACAACTTGAAATAGTAGCCGTTATAAAAATGTTACTACAAACAACTCCACGCCATTACACTGGAGAACTTGGAAGGAAATGGACAAGTTCTTTGAATCGCATGACCTCCCAGAGTGAAAAAGGAGTAAGTAGTAAACCTAACAAGACTAATCATGAATTAGTGAATAAAGACCTCCAAATAGTACCGTAGCAATAGTACAGTGTGTAAGGCATTTGCTGGTGTTCAGTACCAGCATACAGTGTGGTTCCCCAAGCACCTCCAGGAGTAATTTCCTGAGTGCAAGAAAATTGTAGCCAAGAGTAACCCCTGAGTATTACCAGATATGACATACTCTAGATGTGGCCCAAGAATAAACAAATGAGAAAAAAAAAATCTAACCATGGTCCTGCTGGGTTCACTAGTGAGTTCTAAAAAAATGTCAAAGAAGACGTAGTGCCATGTTCCCAAGTTGTTCCACACTGATAGAAATCATAACTGCTGCTATGAGTCAACATTACCATTATACCCAAGACAAACAGAAAATAATTGCTCCGACCAATATCTGTTGTGAACATCAGTGCTCAGGTGGGATTCACAGAAGCTATGCAAGGATGGTTCAATATACACAAATGAGTAAATGTAATACAGTATAGCAACAGAAGGAAAATTCAAACAGTATGCTCCACTGCTCCTGAATCCTAGCTGCCTCAGTGTGCCCTTCATACCTTCAGACCAGGTTTAAGCAGACCAAAGGCTGCTAAACAAAGGAAGTCCCTAAGTGCTCATGGTAAAGGAGTTACCCAGACTTTTGGAAAATTAAACTATGAGCCATAAGCAAAAGTAATGAAAGACCTGGATCCACGCTGTGATGTCACTGTGGTCTTTCAGAGTTCTTCTTCACTGCTGGTCTTTTCATCGTGTGCAGTGACTGTTTTGTTATGCACATGAAGCAGACAGGAAAGAAGTAGGCAATAGGAACAGTGAAGTCATTATGCCCACAAAGGTGCTTGCTCAAAAAGTGTCCCTTAGGGAATCTGTTCACAGCTTCCCCTATAAGGACTTCTCAAATAACATGATCAACAAATTTCTAAAGACTTTACTAGAAAATTGATAAAACTCATAAGCCAGTTCAGGTAGCAGGCTACAAAATCAATACATGCACAAAACACACACAGAGAATTTACATTTATATATGCAGAAAATGAACTACTAATAAATGAACTATGAAAGACTCATGCATCATAAACTGTAAATCATTCTTGAAAGAAGTAGAAGAGGATATTAAGAAAGGAAATGCAGACTGTGTTTATGGGTTGCAAGAACTAACATTGTTGTACCTGCCTCCGGACCAATTCCTCCAGGCTCTCCCTGACACTTCTCATCCCCTCTACCAGGAGTGTTGGCGCCCGGGGCAACAACTGAAACACTCAGTCCCAGGGTAAAGGGTTGGAAATTTTGCCAACATGGCCAAGGCACACAAAGCCTCGCACCTGGCACCAGACCACTTCCACCCAGCTCTCCCCAACGCTTATCAACCCCTGTACCAGGTGAGTTGGCGCCCCAGGCACCCCAGGGAAACACTCAGGAACCACTACTGACATCCCAAAATTCAAAACTGTGCGGATGCACTAGCGTCCCATGCGAACTACTAAATATTTATCTTACCCAAGATACCAGTGAGCATTTGTCCAATATTCCTTGCCATCCATCCCAAACTGCAAACAATCCAGGCACCTACAAACTGTACAGTATAGCCACCCAGAACACACATTCTTAACCTACAATAGTGATTATGATAAAGCAATGCAGAATTCCATCAAGCTCAGTGTGTGAAGTCACTAACCCAGATGAGCCAAGCAATAATGATGAGCTACATAAACTCTCTGTTAAGGAATTCTAGAAGGGGCTGTTAAGGATGCATAAGGAACTCAAAAAAGCCATGGAATACAAAATCAATAAAATACAAGAGGACATGGGAGCAGAAATGAGTAAATTTCAGACCAAATTACAAGCAGAAATGACAGATATTAAAAATGTGTTAAGTGAAATGAAAAAACACACTGGAAGGCCTCCAGAGTAGAGTAACAACTGCTGAAGAAAGAATTAGTGATCTCGAAACGAAGTCCAAAGATTCTCTAGAAAACAGCAGGAGATGGAAAAAAGACTCACAATCAACAAACAGACTACCAGAGAAAATAGGGATGATGCCAAAAGGAACAACATACGGATCACTGGGGTCCCAGAAGGGCAAAAAAAAAAAAAAAACCCTGATGAAGAAGAAACTGTCAAAGCCATCATTCTGAAAATTTCCTCAAACTGAAGAACGCATGCTCCCAGATTCAGGAGGCCCATAGGATACAAGCTAAAAAGAAACCCCAATATGAATACTCCAAGACACATCCTAATTAAAATGACAAAAACAGTAGACAGAGATAGAATACTGAAAGCAGCAAGATCAAAGAAGGAAATCAAATACAAAGGAGCATCCCTGAGATTTACAGCAGACTTCTCAGATGAAACACTCCGAGCCCCAAAACAATGGTGGGATATTGTGAAAAGGCTCAATGAACTACAGGCCTCAACAAGATTTCTTTACCCGGCTAGACGTACATTCAGATGTTAATAAAAGATACACAACTTCATGCATAAACAACAACTCAAGAACTTCATAGTCTTAAAACCAACTTTCAAAGAAGAATTGAAGGGTCTACTGTAAAAATAAGACAGAATCCAAAAATTCAAGTTTAAACAGAAAGCTGGCACAAATTCCAGTGACAATAATCTCTCTCAACGTCAATGGTCTAAATGCACCAATTTAGAGACACAGAGTGGCAAAATGGATTAAAAGACTGAATCCAACATTCTGCTGCCTACAAGAAACACATCTGAATAATCAGAGCAAACACAGACTCAGGATCAAAGGCTGGAAAACCATTCTCCACGCAAACAACTCCTCCAAAAAGGCCAGTGTGGCCATACTAATATCTGACAATATAGACTGATATTCTTCAGCCTGAAAAAGGTTAGAATGAACAATAAAGGCCATTTCCTAATAATTAGGAGTATGTATATCAGGAAGAAATCACACTACTAAACATATATACACCCAACGAAGGACCAGCAAAATACTTAAAACAACTGTTCATAGAAATCAAAGAAGACATTGACAGTAGCACAATAATAGTTGAACTAATAATAGTTCAACACTGCTTTATCAACTATGGATAGATTGATGAGTCTGAAACTCACCAGGGAAATACTGGCTCTGAAGGAAGAAATGGAAGAAAAAGCTAGTTAATATATATAGGGCTTTTCATCCCAGAAAAGCTGAATACACTTTTCTCCAGTACACATGGAACATTCTCCAAGATAGATCACAACTGAGCCACAAAGCATACCTTAATAAAACAAAAAAGATATAAATTGTGTCAACTATCTTTTCAGACCATGATGCACTGAAAATAGAAGTTAACCATACACAGAACCAGGAATGCAAACCAAACACCTGGAAACTGAAAAGCACACTGCTGAACAACCAATAGGTCATAGAAGAAATCAAACGGAGATCCAAAGATTCTTGGAAACAAATGAAAATGAAGAAACCATCTATAAACTTCTGGGGCATGGTGAAAGAAGTGTTAAGAGGAAAGTTCATAGCTCTGTAAGCATTCATAAGGAAAGAGAAATGGTCCACATAAATAAGCTGGCTTCACAGCTCAAAATATTAGAAAAAGACCAAAAAAAAGGAGCCCAACCCAGAAAGAAAGAAGGAAATAATAAAACTTACAGAGGAAATCAATGAGCTGAAACCCCCCAAAAAAAAAATCCAAAAGACTAATGAAACCGAAAGCTAGTTCTTTGAAAATATAAACAAGATAGACAAGCCACTGCCAAAACTTGTAACAACAGGGAAAGAGAGAACCCAAATAAACAGAATCAGAAAGGAAAGTGGTGACATCACAACAGACACCACATAAATCCAAAAGATCATCAGAGATTACTTTGAGAAACTGTATGCCATGAAACATGAGAACCTAGAAGAAATGGATAAATTCCTGAAGTCCTATAATCTCCCAGGACTGAAACAGGAAGACCTCCAATACCTGAATAAGCCTATCAACATTGAGAAAATTGAAACATTAATTAAAAAGTGTGCCCAAACACAAAAGCCCAGATCCAGATGGGTTCACTACCAAACCATTAAGGAGGACCTAGTTCCTGTCCTTTTCAAGCTCTTCCAGTAAATAGAAGCAACAGAAACATACCCAAACAGCTTCTGAGAGGCAGATATTACCCAGATACCCAATGCAGGGAGAGACAATACAAAGAAAGAAAATTATAGACCAATCTACTTGATGAACACAGAAGCTAAGATCTTCAACAAAATACTAACAAACAGAATCCAAAGACTCATCAAAAGATTATACATCATGACCAAGTAGGATTCATCCCAGGAATGCAAGGATGGTTCAACATTCGCAAGTCAATCCACATAATATATCACATCAATGAAAGGAAAAATAAACACCATATGATCTATCAATGACACAAAGAAAGCATTTGACAAGATGCAACACCCATTCATGACTAAAGCCCTCCAGAAAATGGGAAATTGAAGGAACCTTCCTCAATATAATCATAGCCATCTACCAAAAGCCAACAACGAGAATAATTCTCAATGGGGAAAAATTGAAAGCCTTCCCCTTAAGATTGGGGTTAAGGCAAGGTTGCCCACTCTCACCTTTTATTCAATATAGTAATGGAAGTACTCAACATAACAATCAGAGAAGAAAAGGTCACAAAGGGCAACCAGATACGCAAAGTAAGAAATCAAGCTGTCATTCACAGATGACATATTATACCTAGAAAACCCTAAACTCTCATCCCCAAAACTCCTATAAACAATGGATATTTATATATCCATTGAGGCAGGGTACAAAAACAATACCCAGAAGTCAGTGGCTTTCCTATATACAAATAATGAAAGAGAAGAAAGAGATATTAAGAAATCGATTCCATTCACAATTGTGCCACAGAAATTCAAATACCTAGGAATCATCTTAACCAAGTGTGTAAAGGACCTGTACAAAGAAAACTACAAGACACTGCTCCAAGAGATAAAAGAGGACACAAAGAAATGGAGACACATTCCGTGCTCAAGAATGAGGAGTATTAACATTGTCAAAATGGTAATACTCCCTAGAGCCTTGTACAAATTCAATGTGGTCCCTATAAGGATACCCATGACATTCTTCAAAGAAATTGACTAAACACTTCTGAAATTCATATGGAATAATAAACCCCCACGGATAGCTAAAGCAATCCTTGGGGAAAAGAAAAATGGGAGACATCAACTTTCCCAACTTCAAGCTGTACTACAAAGCAGTAATAATTAAAACAGTGTGGTATTGGAATAAAAACAGACCTGTGGACCTACCTATGGAATAGAATTGAGTATCCTGACACCCAACCTCAAACACATGATTAGTTAATCTTTTATAAAAGGTGCAAAAAGTCCAAAATGGAGTAAGGAAAGCATCTTCAACAAGTGGTGTTGGGAAAACTGAACAGCTACATGTAAAAAAAATGAATTTGAACCATTGTCTAACACCATGCACAAAAATCAGATCAAAGTGGATTAATGATCTCAATATCAGACCTGAATCCATAAACTACATTGAAAAAAATATCAAGAAATCCCTCCACAACATTGAAGCTAAAGATATCTTCAAAGGTGAAACAACACTAACAAAGCAACTAGAAGCAAAGATAAACATATGGGACTACATGAAACTAAAGAGCTTCTGCACCTCAAAAGAAACAGTGACTAAGATACAAAGGCAGTCCATAGAACAGGAAAGACTATTCACCCAATAAACATCTGATAAGGGGTTAATATCCAGGATACATCAGCTACTGGTAGAAATGTACAAGATGAAAAAAAGGCAACCCCATTCAAAAAATGGGGAGAAGAAATGAACAGAAACTTTGACAAGGAAGAAATTCAAATGGCCAAAAGGCATATGAAAAAATGCTCATCATAACTAATCATAAGAGAGATGCAAATCAAAACAACAATAAGATATCATTTCACTCCACAGAGACTGGCGCATATCCAAAAGTGTAAGAACAACAAGTGTTGGCTGGCGTGGATGCAGGGAAAAGGGGACTCTCATACATTGTTGGTGGGAATGTCAACTAGTACAGTAACAATTATAGGCCTCATTTCAGAATGGATTGAGGCTCTTTATGTTCCTGGAGCAAGCAGATACCCTTAGGGCTCTACTAGCATGAGACAGGACATATGGAGATGTTACTGGGGCCGCTCGAGCAAATCAATGATGAACGGGAAGACAGTGACAGTGATACAGCCTTTCTGAAAAACAATTTCTAGTCTTCCTCCAAAGACTAGAAATTGAGCTCCCATTTGACCCAGCCATACCTCTCCTGGGAATATACCCTGGTAAGCCAAAAACTCACAGCGGAAACACCATCTGCACTTTTATTTTCATAGCAGCACATTCACAATAGCCAGAATCTGGAAACAACCAGTATGCCCGAGAACTGATGACTGGATAAAGAAACTTTGGTACATCTACACAACGGAATACTATACAGCTGTTAGGAAAAATGAAGTTATGTAATTTGCCTATAAATGGATGGACATGGAGAGGATTATGTTGGGGAAATTAGTCAGAAGGAAAAAGACATATAGAATGTACTCATTTGCATGACATACATATACTATATATATATATATATATATATATATATATATATACATATATACATATTATGATACCAAAATCCAAGGTCAGGTGAAACATGGATCAGGAGATCTTTTCAAAGGTGGAAATTTCCCACAAATGTGTGGGAAACAGAGTTTAGGTAAGACAGAGAAGGGAACAATGTGCTAATAATTGTCGAAAGGGCTAATACCGACCTAGAGCGGGGCATTAAATACAGAGAAAAAGATACACATGATAACCTCTAAGTGTATGTATTACAATCCACAATATGTAACAGAAGGAAGAGAGAAAAAGAGATAGTATGTGAGTGAGAGAGAGATGGAGAAAGAGAGAATATCGATAAAGAACTTGCCATAGAGGCAGGCTATAGGAGGGGGCAAGGCAGTCAGGGACAAAGTGTGCCCTGCTGGAACACTGTGTGACCGAAACCCCCAAACATGAACAGCTTTGTAATTGTATATCTCATGGTGGTATAATAAAATATTAATTTTAAAAACGGTAACATTGTTACCATTGCCATTCTACCCAAAATATTATTCAGATTAAGTATAACTCCCATAAAAACTTCTAAGACATTCTTCAAGGATTTAGAAGAGCTACTAAAATTTGTATGAAATCGAAAAACTCGCCCATAACCAAAACAATTCTAAAGAAATAAGATGGAAGGTATTGTATTTCATGACTTTAAACTATATTCTGAGGTAATCAAAATGAAGGTCTAACCACATTTCATGCCATTTACTAAAGGTAACTCACAGTGAGTTTAAGTTCTTAAGATTAGACCATAGTCCATAAATACACCAAGAAAAAATATAAGCAAAACTTTCATGGATGTGGTCCTCAGAGTTATTTTCAGTTATTTGACTCCAGAGATAAAGATGACAATGACAAAAACAAATGGGACTAGGTCAAGCTTAAATGGTGAAAGAAAAGCTACAAACGCTGTACTGAATGGGATAAAAAGTTTGCACAAGTACTTCAGATAAAAGGCTAGTATAAGGTCCACACAAAGCTTAACAAAAATTTAATAACCATCAAACAATAGGGTGAGGAAATGAAGTTACTTCTACCAGTAATACACGAGCATGGCAAACAGGAATCTGAAAAAAGTGTTCCTTGTCGCTGTTATCAGAGAAATACAAATCAGACCAATAGTGAAATGTCATCTTACTAATGAGAATGGCATATGACAAAAAATAAATAAATAAAGGTGTCAGTTTTGATGGAGATGTGGAGAAAAACGACTCTTCATCCACTGCATGTGTGAGTGTCACCTGGTTTAGCTGCTGTGGAAAGCAGTTTGAAAATTTCTCATAAAAATAAGACTAAAACTTTCATTTGACCCAGTGTTTCCAGTTGTTGACATCTATGCCCCAAACACAAAATGTTAGATCAGATATGTACAGGGGCCAGGGAAATAGTACAGTAAGCAGTGTAATTTTCTCACATACAGATGGCGCAGGTTTGATCCCGGTACCTTAGATAGTCCTCCGAGCACTGCCAGGAGTGATCTCTGAGCAGAAAGCCAGGGAATAAGCCATGAATACACCATTTGCGGCTTCACACCTCCCCCCAACCACCCAGAAAGAAGTTGTCCATACCTACGGCCATTCTCCACGCAAACAGCTCCTCCAAAAAGGCTGGTGTTGCCATATTAGTATCAGATAATATACCTGAATTCTATTCAGGCTGAAAAAAGGATAGAAGGTACAATGAAGGCCATTACGTATTAATTACTTGGGTATACCAGGAAGAAATTACACTACTAAACATATATGCACCCAACGAGGGGCCAACAAAATACATAAAACAACTGCTAAGAGACCTCAAAGAAGACATTAACAGGAACACAATAATAGTTGGAGACTTAAGCATTGCTCTGTCGACTATGAATAGATCAACAAGACTGAAACTCACCAAGGAAATATTGGCCCTGAAGGAAGAAATGCAAGAAAGAGAGCTAGTGGATATATACAGGGCTTTTCATGCCAAAAAAAGCTGAATACACATTTTTCTCTAGTGCACATGGAACATTCTCCAAGATAGACCACATGCTGGGCCACAAAGCATACCTCAATAAAATAAAAAAGATAGAAATTGTGTCAACTATCTTTTCAGACCATGATGCACTGAAAATGGAATTTAACCGTACACAGAAACAGGGAGTCAAACCAAACACCTGGAAACTGAACAGCTCACTCCTGAACAACCAATGGGTCATAGAAGAAATCAAACAGGAAATCCAAAGATTTCTGGAAACAAATGAAAATGAAGACACCAACTATAAGGTCTTGTGGGACACGGCAAAAGCCGTGTTAAGAGGGAAGTTTATAGATCTGCAAGCACTCATCAGAAAACAAGAAAGGGCCCACATAAATAACCTGACTACACAGCTGAAGACATTAGACCAACAAAAGGAGCCCAACCCAGGCAGAAAAAAGGAAATAATAAAACTTAGAGAGGAAATCAATGAGTTGGAAACCAAAAAAAAACAATCCAAAAGATTAATGAAACCAAGAGCTGGTTCTTTGAAAAAATAAACAAGATTGACAAACCATTGGCAAGACTTGTTAAAGACAGGGAAAGAGAGAACCCAAATAAACAGAATCAGAAATAAAAATGGAGACATCACAACAGAAACCAAACAAATCCAAAATATCATCAGAGATTACTTTGAAAGCCTGTATGCCCTGAAACACCGAGAATCTAGAAGAAATGGATAAATTCCTGAAGTCCTATAACCTCCCACAGCTGAAACAAGAAGACCTGCAATACCTGAATAAGCCTATCACCATCGAGGAAATTGAAATAGTAATTAAAAGTCTGCCCAAACACAAAAGCCCAGGTCCAGACGGATTCCCTAGTGAACTCTACCAAACCTTTAAGGAGGACCTACTGCCAGTCCTGTTCAAGCTCTTCCAGGAAACGGAAGAAACTGAAACACTCCCAAACAGCTTCTACGAGGCACACATCACCCTGATACCCAAAGCAGGGAGAGACAACACAAAGAAAGAAAACCACAAACCAATATTTGATGAACACGCATGCTAAGATCTTCAACAAAATACTAGCTAACAGAATCCAAAGACTCATCCAGAAGATTATACATCATGACCAAGTAGGATTCATCCCGGGAATGCAAGGATGGTTCAACATTCTCAAGTCAATCAACATAATACATCATATCAATAAGAGAAAAAATAAAAACCACATGATCCTATCAACAGACACAGAGAAAGCATTTGACAAGATCCAGCACCCGTTCATGATTAAAACCCTCCAGAAAAGGGGAATTGTAGGGACTTTCCTCAAGATAGTTACAGCCATCTACCAAAAGCCCACTGTGAGCATCATTCTCAAGGGGAAAAATTGAAAATCCTTCCCCTTAGATCAGGGACAAGACAAGGTTGCCCACTCTCACCTCTTTTATTCAATATAGTACTGTAAGTACTTGCCATAGCAATCAGAGAAGAAAAGGACATCAAGGGCATCCAGAAAGACAAGGAAGAAGTCAAGCTATCATTATTTGCAGATGACATATTATACCTAGAGAACCCTAAACTCTCTACCCAAAAACTCCTAGAAACAATAGACACATATAGTAGAGTGGCAGGGTGCAGAATCAATACCCAAAAGTGGTGGTTTTCCTATATACAAATAAGGAAAGAAAAGAAAGGGATATTAAGGAAACGATCCCATTCACAATTGTGCCACAAAAATCAAATACCTAGGAATCAACTTAACCAAGTGTGTAAAGGACCTGTACAAAGAAAACTACAAGACAGTGCTCCAAGAGATAAAAGAGGACACAAGGAAATGGAAACATATTCCCTGCTCATGGATGGGGTGAATCAACATTGTCAAAATAGTAATACTCCCTAGAGCTCTGTACAGATTCAATGCAGTCCCTATAAGGATACCCATGACATTCCTCAAAGAAATTGACCAAACACTCCTGAAATTTGTATGGAACAATAAACCCCCCAAGGATTGCTAAAACAATCCTCAGGAAAAAAGATGGGAGGCATCACCTTTCCCAACTTCAAACTGTACTACAAGGCAGTATTAATTAAAACAGCGTGGTATTGGAATAAAAACAGACCTCTGGACCTATGGTACAGAATTGAGTATCCTGACACCCAACCTCAAGCACACGATCACTTAATCTTTGATAAAGGTGCAAAGAATCCAAAAAGGAGTAAGGAAAGCCTCTTCAAGAAGTGGTGTTGGCCATTGAATATACACTAAGAGACTTAAGTGATAAACTCTAAATACCTGCAGGGCTAGCCACAATGTGTAAAATAAGTGGGAGAGAGATACAGAGACAGAGAGAAAGAGACAGAGAGAGAAAAAGAGGAAACTGGGGTACCTGCTATTAAGGCAGCATGGGGTGGGCGGGAGGGGGCGGGGTACATTGGTGGTGGAAATGGGGCACTGGTGGAGGGATGGGGGCTGGTATACTGTATTACCAAGAACCAATTATGAACACCTTTGTAATTGTATGTTTCACTGTGGTATAATAAAAAAAATTAAAAAAAAAGAAGTGGTGTTGGGAAAACTTGGCAGCTACATGTAAAAAGTGAATTTGGACCTGTGTCTAACACCATGCACAAAAATCAGATCAAAATGGATTAAAGATCTCAATACCAGACTGAATCCATAAATTACATTGAAGAAAATATAGCAAAAACCCTCCATGACATTGAAGCTAAAGGCATCTTCATAGGTGAAACAACACTAACAAAGCAACTAGAAGAAAAGATAAACATATGGGACTACAAGAACCGAAAAAAGCTTCTGCACCTCAAAAGAAACAGTGACTAAGATACAAAGGCAGTTCACAAAATGGGAAAGAATATTCACCCAATACCCATCTGATAAGGGGTTAATATCCAGCATATATCAGGCACTGGTAGAACTTTACAAAGAAGAAAACAAACAATCCCATCAAAAAATGGGGAGAAGAAATGAACAGAAACTTCAACAAGGAAGAAATTCGAATGGCCAAAAGGCATATGAAAAAGTGCTCTTCATCTTTAATCATGAGGGAGATGCAAATCAAAACAACTATGAGCTACCATCTCACACCACAGAGACTGGCACACATCCAAAACAGCAAGAACAACTGGTGCTGGCGTGGATGTGGAGAAAAAGGGACTCTCATCCACTGTTGGTGGAGTGCTGACTGGTCCAGCCCTTTTGAAAAACAATTGGGCATTCCTCTGAAAACTAGACATTGAGCTCCCATTTGATTCAGCAATAGCACTCCTCCAAATATTCCCCCGAGAGACCGAAAAACACATAGCAGAAACACTATCTGTACTTCTTTATTCATCTCTGTGCTATTCACTATAGCTAGAGTCTGGAAACAACCTAAATGCCCAAGAACAGAGGACTGGCTAAAGAAACTGTGGCTCATCTACACTATGGAATACTATGCAGCTGTCAGAAAAGATGATATTATGTTTACCTGCAAATGGATGGACGTGGAGACTATCATACTGAGTGAAATTGGTCAAAAGGAAAAGGACAGATATAGAATGACTTCATTCATTAATAGAATATAAATAGATACCAGTGTTTTACTAAGTGTGGGAAATGGTAATGGCAGATTAAAACTCACCATTGAATATACACAAAGAGACTTAACTGATAAACTCTAAATATCTGCAGGGCTAGCCACAATGTATAAAACAAGAGGGAGAGAGATGCAGAGACAGAGAGAGAGACAGAGAGAGAGAGGAAACAGGGCTACCTGCTGTTGAGGCAGCCTGGGGATGGGTGGGAGGGGTTGGGGTACATTGATGGTGGAAATGGGGCAATGGTGGAGGGATGGGTGCTGGAATACTGTATTACCAAGAACCAATTGTGAACACCTTTGTAATTGTATGTATCACGGTGGTATAATAAAAAATTTTAAAAAAATACCCATCTGATAAGGGTTTAAATATCCAGTATATATCAGGCACTGGTAGAACTTTACAAGAAGAAAACAAACAACCCCATCAAAAAATGGGGGAGAAGAAATGAACAGAAGCTTCAGCAAGGAAGAAATTCGAATGGCTGAAAAACATTTACATGTATTTTTGTTAGTTGTTTAAAAGCTTACTAATCATTTAAGGGAATTGATTGGTCCATTCATAATTGCATCTGTAAATCATTGTTCTCCATTCTTTGACCTCTAACAATGTCAACTTCAAGCAATTAAAAAAAATAGTTGGATACTTTAAAAGCCTCAAGTGTGGGCCGGAGCGATAGCCCAGCATGTAGGGGCGTTTGCCTTGCATATGGCTGGCCTGTGCCAGCCTGGGTCCCCGGCATCCCATATGGTCCCCAGAGCACCGCCAGGAGCATCCCCTGAGCATCGCGGGTGTGACCCAAAAAGCAAAAAAAAAAAAAAAAAAAAAAAAAGCTACTGAGAAACAACACTCAGATAATACAGCGGAAACCAGATCAATGTGGTTTAGATATTTTTGGATTCATATGTTGGCATATCATACCCTACAGTAATGACTTTTTAGAGATTGTAATATATTTAGAGATTGTAATATATTTTTCCTATTGTAATAATTTTCTGTCCTTTCTGACTTCAGCATACAGAGGTCAGGCCTCAGAAGATCAGACATCTACATTGGCCTGTAGTTCAATAATCATTCTCCTAATGGGGCCAGAGATTGTACAGCAGGTAGATCACGTGCTTTGCACGTGGTGGACCCGGTTCAATCAGCAGTATGCCATATGGTCATATGAGCCCTGCCAGGAGTGATCCCAAAGTGAACAGCCAGAAGTAACTCCTGAGCATTGCCAGGTGTGCCACCCCCAACTCCCCCAAAAAATATTCTCACCACCACCTGGCACTACTTCCATGTGAGATGTATCTAAATTTCACCTGGAAAGACAAGGTACATCTTTCTTCCTGCCTAACATCTCTGTAAGGGTTGTGAAAAAGGCCTGCCCTAATCACCCACACCACAGCTCATCTGAAGGCCCCTCTGAATCTTCATGGAGAAAGGATTCATTGGTTCAAGCAACTGTTTGAGGGGCTAGATAGGCACTGAAGGTGTATTCACTGTCAACAATCATAGTACTGCATCCAACTTTTTACAGGGTTGTTCCCTTTTCTGACATTCTGCAGAGTAGAGCTTAGGAATTAGTCATTTTGAGGAACATAATTCTAGAGACTGCTGATATCTCCTTTATTCAGTCAACAGAGTGACGGTTGGTGAGATGAAGGGACTGAAATTAAATAGCCTAGCAGTAAAGGGCACATTGATAACCCACGTACTGTTCTGAATCTGTGTGCTGGACTTGACCTGAGGCGGTAGTGCTTGACTTGTTAACTGAATCTCCACTTGAAATTCCAGTTTTTTTTTTTCAGGAACTTTCCTGTTGTGGTGAAAGAGATGATGTTATAGAAATAAGTATGTTTGGCCTTTCTGCTTTGTAAATCATGGGAAGTGAAACCAAACTTTAGAAACCTCAACACCCGGTACACTGTGTGGTTGCACATTCCAGCAGCTGCTCAGTATTCAGCTCTTAAGGTCTTTGTCCTGTGGACCCAGACTCCAGCTCTCTTCTTCATCACCTTGTTTTTTTTTTTCTGTACTATCCGGAGCTTGAGATATTAAAATGTAGTTTCTCTTAAGTCTTGAACAGAAGCAGGGAACAAACAAGGTGTAAGGCATCCAGGAAAGGGTGGAGATGAAAGGAGAAGAGAGGACCATGGAAGAGGGACTGGGAGATGCCGAGGAGGCACAAGTCTGCAGGTCACCTAGGATGCTCGGCCACAGACCCAGAGGAACATGGTTCAGCCCTTCAGCAAGTGTCATAGCACCTACCTGCTTGATGTTTGGAAAATGTCCGCTCTGTTCAGATTACTTCACTGCTTATTGTTCAGATACAAATACGTACATACGTACATACATACATACATACATATATATATATATATATATATATTTTTTTTTTTTTACTGTGTGCTGTGGGTTTTTTTCAAATTTCCTCATTTTATAATAGGTAAATAGGGCATATAATAAATAGGTATCTGCCAAGTAGTACAGGCTCCCCACACTCTCACTTGATATTTGTAACTTCCTGGAGTAAGATACTGTTGTCCTTATCCTCCTACCCTTCCTTCTTTATAAGTAAACAGTTATGGAGAGATTAACTTCTCATATATTTTCTAATTTTATTTATGTATGTTTATCTATAGATCATTTCAGCATCTACACACATTACTTTTTATGCTATCATAGAATTATTTTGATTTGACTTAACTTTATTGCAAATAGTTCACCCTTTCAACAGCCCCACTTTGTCACTTCTCACTTGTCTTCCCATTGTTCATCAATTTGCTCAAAGTGCACTCAGTAACATCTCCATATGTCCTGTCGCAAGCATGCGTAGCCAAGGGCATCTGCTCATTCCAGGAACACGAAGAGCCTCAAACCATTCCTTCAGGTCATGGGAATGAGGTCTATAATTGTTACCAGCTTTTGGCATATCAAATGCAACATGGGTAGCTTGCCAGGTTCTGCCATGTAGGTGGTACACTCTCAGTAGTAGGCTCTCATCTTATGCATTTACTGATGAACCTCAATGGGGAGAGATCGGTTTTTCCCTTTGGGTGTAGATCTTAGGAGCTGTGGAGTTCGAACTGTGGAATCCTGATTCCAACCCCACCTTATTGAATAAGAATTCCTTCCCCACTTTCTTACACTGCCTCTGTTTTTTCTCATAAGAGGCTGTTTGAGAGTTTAACATTATTTTTTCCTTTCTTAGGAAAAATGTGTCCACATATGTTTACTTCAGTTTATAGAAGTACTCTGCCTTTGAACCTCATGAATAAAGTAGGCTTCTGTTAGGAAAGGCACAACACCAATTTCTTGTTTTGAGTTCTCATCCACTTGGGTAGAGAAACATTCTTGTTCTGGGAGAGATTCTCATGGGATTCTATGATTTTCAGGATGGTCTTAAATTCAATTCAAAATAGATTGAATAAATGAATGGTAGGTAGGGTATAGATGGATAGAAACTGCTTAAAAACCTAATTTCTTATGGTAAATTTTGGTATATTGTTAGTTTATTTGGGGGTGGGGCACACTCATGATGCTCAGGGTTTACTCTTGGCTTTACACTCAGGAATTACTTCCAGTGAGGCTCAGGGAGACTATATGGGTTCCCTGGACCTTACACTGGTCAGCCACATACAAAGCAAGAGCCATTCCCACTGTACCTTCTCTAATGTCTTGGTCTATTATAGTTTTAGCTCCTATAATGATTGATTAAATAGCTCTTCTTCAAACACAAATGAACTAAGTGAACTAGTGATTTCATTTAAATAGAGCATTTCATTTTATTACTTCAGAGGTAAGCCTCCAAGTAGTTATCCACAAATGCCGGCCCTTATTAACTGGAGCAAAGGCAGGAGAATTATGTTATTTGATTTGGAATCAAGTGCTTGCATTTGAGTCTGTTCCTTCAATTGTCTGATCAGGTAACTTAGAGCAAGTCTCACTTTCCTGATTAATAACATAGATGTGATAATGGTTCCCGTTTTGGAGATGTTCGAGGACTGAGTGAGTCAATGCTTACATAGTGACAGGAAACACTGGGCATTTCACAGAGTTGGTAACTCGTGTCACTCAGACTGGAGAAAACATAGTAGCACTTTTTGAATATCAAATTGGAGATTAGTGTTTATTGCCAAAGCAAATCATTATATGTATATTTATGACATGAGGCAGGTCATATGGAGATGTTACTGGTGCCCGCTCGAGCAAATCAAAGATGAACGGGAAGACAGTGAGACCGTGATATTTATTACATATATTTATTGCTACTATATATTTATTGCAAATAAATGCTATATATTTATTGCAAATAAATACTATTTATTTATTGCAAATATATTATATATATATTTGCTCAGGGGTTATTATATATATTTATTGCTACTTCCCTCAGGTTTTTCAGAAAAGCATACTTAAAATTGTTTATATGTGAATCAGTATACTTAATACTTCATTTGCTCTCACAGCACTATGGGGAAAGGTACCATATCTTGAAAAAGAAGACGATAGATCAGTTTCACAGTTCCCAGTCAGTGATGATGCTGGGAGTTTGTCTGCAGAATCTGACTCAGGATTGTTTCTCAGATCCTTGTTCTGTCTCTGCATGGGATCAGAGGGGAAGCGATCAGCCTAGAAATGTTGGGATGTGCTGTCTGATTTTCTCTGGCCTGCTTACTGCTAGCTGTTGATAGAAAATATTCCTTTTATTTTTTAATTTTCCTTTACCATTGGCTTATAAAACTATAAGTATTTTCAGAATACAGCTTCATAGCTCTCTATGTGTATAAGCCTTATCCCACATCCTATGAAGTTCTGGTGCTCCCCATGACAGGATTATCTATCCCTGACCCTTTCCACCTTGCCCTTCCCCAGCCCCTCTGTCACCATGTTTCAAAAGATCTAGATTACTTATGTTACAATTCTTCACTTTCCTTGCTGAAATGTTTTTTAAAGCAGATTTAAAATAGACTCTTTGCATGCATCATTGATGGTGATGCGTCGTGCACTCAGAAGTTCCGAGGCCCTCCCTCTTCCTTTTCCATTTCTCTCTGTGTAAATGGAGTCATCTATGCATGGAATCAGCTGATACATCTAATCGAGCTCCAGGAGCCTTCCTCACAAGCTCCTCTCTCCTTAAGTAACAATCCAGTGTGTCTACTTGCCTTATAGACAGCCCTGCTCGTTTTGGGCGTATTTTGATGGATTGGGCCTTTGGGGGGTGGGGTTTTGCTTTTTGGGGTCACAACCAACGATGCTCAGGGGTTACTCCTGGCTCTGCACTCAGGAATTACTCCTGGTGGTGCTCAGGAGACCGTATGGGATGCTGAGGATCAAACCCAGGTCAGCTGGGTGCAAGGCAAATGCCCTCCCCACTGTACTATCGCTCTGGCCCTTGACGGATTGTTTTTATAAGCCCCTCTTCCCTTGCTTCAGAGGTGGTCATTTCCCAAATATTGAGATCATGGCGATTAAGAGAATCAGGGTGCTTCCCACATGATGGGAGCAGCATTTTGTTGTTTTGTTGGTGGTTTTACGAGTCCTCACACATGAGGGGGAAGTGCTCTCCTGCTGCGCCCCTGGAGCGACATTTTGAATGGGCTACCTTGGAGTTTCCATGGAGCTTAACAGAAGTACAGACTCTCAGGCCCCAACCTTTTAGTTAATCAATCCCAGGTTGCACATTAACCCTTGAGAAGCACTGTGCTATTTCTGGTTCAGCTGAGTGGAGCTCGGTGGGAAGCCCCCTGGTGTCCCAGGTGGAATCAGGGGCATTCTTTGTTCACACTTGAGAGGGTAAGATCTGGTTCACTGATGCTGGGTCATTGGTAATAATTGCTGTTGAGGGTACGAGTCATGGGACAGGGATGTCCCTGCACATTTAAATATCATCTTACAAGTCATCTTCCCACTAGCTGTGGCCAACGTTACTGAGACCGAATGAGTTTCTCCGTGTATTCAGGAAGTATTAGCAGCAGTTACTGTTACCATCACTATCATTGGACCTTTGTCCTCAAAGTACTCTCCACAAGTCTCAACCCTAAATTCCTGGTTTTATTATCATTGATAATATACAGTCACCTCACCATTCACAAACTAAATTGCTTTTTTAAGCTACATTTCATAATCAGGACAGATTATGAATATGGGGAAAAACAGGGCTTACGGTATCACTGTATCACTGTCTTCCCGTTCATCATCGATTTGCTCGAGCGGGCCCCAGTAACATCTCCATATGTCCTGTCTCATGCTAGTAGAGCCCAAGGGCATCTGCTTGCTCCAGGAACATAAAGAGCCTCAATCCATTCTGGAATGAGGTCTATAATTGTTACTGGTATTTGGCATATCAAATACAACACGGGTAGCTTGCCAGGCTCTGCCGTGCAGGTAGCACTCTTGTAGTCATCTTTCAGTCCAGCATTTATTGATGAACCGCGCCGCCGCTTGGCCAGCCCACGCAAGCCAGGCTGTGATAGACTGGTCTGCTGGGTGGAGTTCTGACGACAAGTCCAGATGTGGAATATGGAGGTCCTCATGGAGTGGGGGTCGTCTGGCTTGTTGCAAGGCTCTGCTGGGGTGGCGGGCCAGGGCTAGAACCTGCCATCCCTCTTGGGCACCTCATGAGCGGCTGGGCACAGGGGAGAACAAGTAGCAGCTCTGCCCCATGTCTGTGAGTCATGTCTTGTGCACACCTCAATTAAAAATGTAATTAAAAAATTAAGGCAGGGGCCAGACCTGGGATCAATTACCGATTGTACATGGCCCCTGAGCCAGCCAGGAGTGATTCCTGAATGCAGAGTGCAGTGCCAGGACCAAGCCCCTCGGTACACTGGGTGTGGCCTAAAGCTACCCTCCCACTTCACCTCGCCCCACGTAAAATAAGCCATCAAGGGAGATGGCTCAAAGAGTGCTTCGCATATAAAGACTCAGATTCGATCCCTAGTACCGCATGTTCCCTATGAATGACCAACATCACCAGCTGGGAGTAGCCCAAATGGAAGGAAGATAGGGAGAGAGGGGGTGGAGGGAAAGAAGGAAGTTTGTCCTAAGTAGAAACTGTTCAACTCTGATGAGGAATGTTGACATTTGTGTGTAAGGGCCAGGGGGCTTAGGAGAAACCTCTATACCTTCCCCTAGGTTCTGTCGTAGACCTAAAGCTGCTCTTGGGCCAAGAAAGTAAGTCAAAGGCCAGAAAACTTGTTTTACATGTGTGAGGTCCAGTATTGAATCCCCAGCACCACTAGGGGTGACCCTCAAGTAATACACAGAGAGAAGCCCCACCCAACTCCCACCACAGGGTGTGGTTCAAAAAAGCAAATCAATTCGAAACATAACACCTAAAGTTGCTCATTAAGAAGCAGAGCTGAAGAAAACATATGTAGATAAGGTAAGAAAACTTATGTCAACTTATGCCAGGTTCAATCCTGGCACCCAATGTATCCTGTCATGCCCCCCCACTCCCAAACACTGCCAGAAGTGAGTGATCCCTGAGCACAGCCAGGCATGGCTCCCAAAACAAAATAAATAAAAAGTAAAGCCTTGAGAATAAAAATCTGAGCCCTCTTCCCACCCCAAGGCAAAATATTAAAGGCTCAACAGATTGGGTTCTAATGAGAAATCAGTTCTTCTCAGCCAGTCTCCATGCAGCAGGTCTCCAAAAGCTAGTCTCGAAAAGCTAACTGCAAAAAATCAAGTATACACTGTTTACAGAATCTCTAAACTTTTATTATTACCATCTGATAATAATAAATGGGGGCTGGAGTGAGAGCACAGAGGGAGGGCATTTGCTTTGCATGTGGCCGACCCGAGTTTGATCCCCGGCATCCCATATGGTTCCCGAGCACCGCCAGGAGTAGTTCCTAAGTGCAGAGCCAGGGGGTAACCCCTGAGCATTGCCGGATGTGACTCGGCAATGCTCAGATATACTGTGCTTACAGTATATCTCTCATATCTTCCATTTGTAAAAGTCTGTGACTCTCAATAATTATATTTTTACTTCTAAGAAAATAGACTTTAACCATCCAAATGATACGGAATTAAATTCCCAACTATAGTTCATATATATCATATCAAACCATTAGTCCTATTTGATCATTAACATATGTGTAATATATGTGTCTTTTTCCAAAACCTTTATTGATTAGTAAAATGGGTAGCAATAAACACTGTAATAAACATTATCTTAGCATTGTCTTGTATTTAGCAGTAAATGGAAATTGAGGATAAAGAGACTAAGGTTATAAAGTCTTGACTCTAACTATCATATAATGTCAGGAAACAAACTCGCATCTCTAGACTACAACAGTTCTTCCCCAGATTCATTTTAAAATTGAAAAATAACATAATATTCATATGATGCCTGTAAGATAGTTTTCTGATTTTGTTTGATATTTCAGCTTCTTTTGCATCACTGATAAATATGTCTGCATAATGACCTGCTTCACCCTGTATTAAATTACAGTTTTATCAGCTTCAATCCCTGGATTTTTAGCAAATAAGTGGTATCCTTAGTGTCTCTTTCATAACCAGTTTGTGGTGATATCTAACCTTGCCAGCCAGCTCCGATGGCCACATTCTGCAAATCAAACTCTTCTACCCTATGCTCCATCCAGTGACTAGATAAATCTTTCACTGACCCTACTAGCTGTGTGCAGCTTTATCCTTAGAAATAGGCTCTACATTGGTTTTTCCCATGTGCCTTTGGTATACCAGAGTCCTGCTCGCGGAGGTAACCTCCACTATCATCTTTGCTTTACAGAGATGCTTAATTTGAAGGTCACAGAGCAGAAGGCTTGTGTAGTAGCAAAGCTTGTAAATTTTCTGACCTATATCCTCTCCCTCATCTCTGAAGTGTAGATATTAGTAATGCACTAATGAATATAAATCTTTGAAAAATCTGTTTTCTCTCCTAAAGCATACAGTATCTTTACAGATAATCTTGAAGGTTATCTGTTTTCCTGCATGCATACTTAAGTTAAATTCACAGTTTCCACTACTTTGAAAAACAGTTTTGTGGAAATAAAATGTCTAGACAGACTTTGAAAGTTAAAAATTGCTGCTTTGCCTCAGGTATTTTTTTTCTTGAAAACTGATACTTTCATGAATATTTGATTTTTTGGAAACTTGGAGGACATGATTGCTGGTTGGTGTTCTAGTCCTTATGCAAGGGCACAGTTTGGGTTTAATTTTTGCTTTTAGTAAAAAGTAATTCTTATGATTTTATTCTTCACTTTTGTTTCATTTGTTAAACTTCAGATAAACTGTAAGGACGGTAAATTCAAAAGGTGTTTCTTGTCCCACTTTTTGTGGACACCTATAGGTTGCTATGGGCCTTACTCATTATTCAAGAGCCAATGTGTAATGGATGTTTAGCAACAACTACATATTTTGTATGGATGCTTTAGTACAGTCTTTTGAGGTGCTAAACTAACTTCTAATAAGTGGCTATTAGCCTTGGGCGCAGATGGGGGGTCAATTCCTGTTTGAAGAAAACAGATTTACACTTGAGTGAAAAATGTCTGAAAAGGAGACAGCATTGTGGGAACTTGTGACCTAGTGATTTAAAATGCACAAACTCTTGAGGTTAGTTGTGATAGGTACTTTCCAGAGTCTCATTAACAGTATAATCTGTGAATCTGATTTACGGCATAGGTGAACACCTGATTTTAGTGTTTTTTACTTATTCATTTGCTACAAAGTTTTGTCAGTAAAGAAATTTAATATTGAATCTGAGTATTATTAAATCTCTTGCTGCTATGAATATAATCAATATTTATTTTAGGGATTATATTCTAGAAGTAATAATAGATAACATATACTAAGGACTTTATGCCCAAAACACTTATTACATTTACATTACTTTATGCCCCAGACCTTACTGCACTATTGCATTACATTTTTATCTCAATCTTATGATAAAGGAAAACTTGATTCTTTTGGAATTAGCAGCTAATAAACGCAGATTTAGGATCCAAATTTAGACTGTCTGACTCCCAGTCCGGGGTCTAAAATATTCATGTCTAAGGACGGACTGGAGAGATAGTACAGTGGGTAAAGTGCTTGCCTTGCACTTGGCTGGCCTGGGGTTCAATTCCCGGTACCCCTTTGTGGTCCCCCAAACCTCATCAGGAATCATCACAGCGCAGCTGGTAGTAAGCCCCCCCCCCCACACACACACACACACACACACAGAGTTTTTTTAATCAAAGCGTTTATTGCCACAGCAGAGTTTCAAGGGCCGCTGTATTCACACAGCAGCCTGGGGTCATGTGCTCAGGGACAGGCAAGTAGCCCACAAACCATAAAGTATGTCGGGACATCTCCCAGCCAGGAGGGCTGCTGGGTCCAGGGGGGGAGACTCAGGTGGGGCTTATGTGTGGGGCCTGGACAAACGGAGTCCTACAGACAGAATGAGGGATGGTCAGAACTTAAGCTATATATGTGTATGGCTTTAGTGCTAGCTTATTCTATCGTACTATCTAATATTTTACTTTTAGCAGTTCTCCCACACCATAACTCCATGAAGAAGATAGACATGCACTAATTCCATTTAACGAACAAACTGATTTTTTAGAAAGATTTAAGTGACTGTTTCAGGGTTCCAGTTGGCATGTGACTGTTCTCTCTGCCTGTAAGGTGTAGGTCTGTAATAAATGAAGGATTTTCTTAAGTATAATAGTCATGCTGTTTTAGTACTCTATGATAAATTTATTGAAATTTCATTAGAAATTTTATCATAGGGTTTAAGCTTGCTGTGTATATCCTGTGGTCCTGAAATGAGCCAGAATTTTATAAATGACATTTTTTCTCTCCCTTCAAACAAAATGTTAGCAGTATCAGTGTGAAATATGAAACAGGTGATTCCAGCCAAGAATCTGAGGTGAAGATAGGTTTAAGTTGTTCGGGCACATTAAAATCAAATCAGAGGTGGGAGTCTGGCAGCGGTTCAGGAAAGGCATCTCTAGAACACATTCAACCCTGTCCCCTCGTGAGGATGATCAGGATCACGGCTATATTTGGATCTGTGGCCGCAGAAGGAAAGGGGATCATTTTCATCATACATTCATTGCAAGCAGCGTTCAGCTGCCCTTTGAAGATCTGTGTGTGTCTTCCATTTTTCCTGTGATGCCAGGGTTCTAGTGAACCCTTGTACATGCACAAATGCCTCCCCAGCTCCTTGTAACTTTCCTAGAGATTTTAATTTTGCTTTGCTTATTGATTGCTTCTTGACATAACTGTCTTTCATGACACCGTATCTTAAATAGATGCAGAAAGTGGATGCAGGAAAGTGCACACTGATGCCTGTAACCGGCGTCATATACAGTTTTTCCCAGTATTTCCCGTTCCCTAGAACAGGCTCTATAACATGAATCCCAGTGACACATCAAGCTAATAAATGTGACTGTCCTAATAAAGCAATAAGCCTAACTAATTTATGTGTCTTCTTTGAAAAATAATGAACCAATTCATTAGTGATTAAAAATGTTAATGTAATTAGCAAAATTAGTGTTCAATAAAGGAGCACATTCCAATTTTAAGGTCGGTGATTCATCATTCAGTAACCAAATAAAGACCAAACATAGCTAGTTTACTGAGCTGATATACCTGGGAAAGTAAATACAGAAAAATGGATTACTTTCTTTGAGGAAGCAGTTGATAATATGTGGTCAAAAGTGGTCCAAGTTCAGGGAGTCTATGGAGGAAAAACCAAGGCATCAAATGATGTAGTGGTGAATCTTCATGAATAGCTCACTCTTCGGGGAGGAGCCCGGCGTGGTGGACCTGGAATGTAAGGGCTCTCACAGCTTCAAAGATGTGTGTGGGGGCTGGGGGAGGTGGCCATCAAGACTGCAGAGCACGTGGGGTGTCAGAATCTGCCTTAGTATTGGTGCTCTTCCCATTTGCAGGTGGATGGCCAGCACCCGATGAGGCAGCCTTAATCCTGCACAGGAGGGGTTTTGACTGCCGCTTCTCCAGCAAAGACACGGGGCTGTCATGCTCCACAACCAAGGGAAAGGTAAGCTGCAAGCTCCAGCACGGAGTCCTGCTTCTCACTGTAGTGAGCTCGGAAACCCCTTTCCTTCTCCACAGAATCCCAGTGAGATACCTTATCATCTCTCCACTCCCTGAATCTCCTCAGCTGCAAGTGAACTGTTTCCCCTTCCAGAGAAAGTGCTCTCTCAAAAGCCAGTGTTCTTTCCTAGTGATAATCAAAACACGACTGCACCGGTACATGTGTGTGTAAAGATAGTGTTGGCATCCTGCCTTTCGCCCTCTCTCTCCAGGCTTTATCAGAGTAGCTTCTCCTTGCCTCGTGTCCTCACCTAGACATGCGTCACACGTGACAGTTCCGCCTGCACTCTGAAGGCTGCCACTAGCTTGAGGATAGCCAAGCGGAATAGGGTCAGTGTAGGAGAGCGGGGACCAGGGGGATCCAGTGCAGTTAGCTGACTCAGCCATTGCCCCTGGCAGCTGTATCTCCTCCAGTCAGTTGCCAACCCAGGGGAAACTTGCTTGTGAGTCCATCCTGCAGGTCAAACAGATCCTCTGGCTTTCACTGGCTGCTGACTCCCTGCTTCTCCTAGAGTTGTTTATACTGATGGTTCCACCAATTGTTGCCTGGACAGAAGGGACCTGAAAAGCAAGCTTGATTCTGTGAAGTGGACTTGGCTCTGAGGAGTCAGCCCCTGCTCGACTGGTTCTCTCTCCTCTGCGGGTCTGCCCCACCAGGCAGCTCAGCTCACCTGATCGTCCTCCTTAGGCATCCAACCCTTCCCTGTATAATGCCACTTTCCAGCGAGGGGAAAACAATATATCATGCAACTTGCCCCTGGAAATCAACTATTGTTATGTCAACAAACAGAAATTTCCCCTAATTATGTCGAGGCTAGTACTACCCTTCTGGATTATTCCAGAATCCCTGGGACACAGCTCTACATTAGACAGGGGATTCCCTCCTAACCCCATAAGTGGAATTATGTCTACTGAAACAGGTGAGCACTAACTCTCTTTTTCAAATCTTGCCAAATTGAAGTTACTATGAAGACACCACTGATACCTCTGTCTGGCCAAAATTCGCTATCATTATGATAATCTGAGTCCTCATGGCTATGAGCAGTTCTAATGGGATTTTGAGGTATTGGGTGTGGAGCTCTGGAGTCCCCAGTGCTACTGGGAGAGCCCGGCTGGGTGCGGCAGTGTTGGGCTCCTCGCTCTGTCTGTGGGACTCTGACTTGAGAAGCCTCCTGTCAATAGCAGGCATGTCCCCCTGTCTCTCAGCTCCAGTAGAAAAGGAAAAACTGATGAATAATCACCACTTCTAGGTCAGGGAATACAGATCCTCTTGAGTGCCAGCCCCTGTGTGACCTATGTGTTTCAGATACAGTGCATTCCATTTCTCCCTTTTTGTTTCTGAAAAGGAAACTCCAGACATACTGTTGGAGTCTTCCCGTGCTATTTTCTTCTGAACCTACAGACACGCTGCTGATCTTTCTTCACAGTTGAACTAAACATGCTAACTTTTATCTTTACTTTTTTTAGATCATGGTCCAAACGCTTTTCAGCAAGTTTACTGTTGAGAGTCTCATACCTTCATCATTATCCTTGATGCATTTACCTCCTGATGCCCGAAACATAAGTGAAATCAGCTTGAGTCACATGGAAATCAGCACATTCCGAATCGGTTGAGGTGAACCTGGCTCTTCCATCAGGACTGGGAAGCGTTGGCTTTTAGATCCTTCTTGGTTTGGCGTGCAATAAGGAAGCGCCGTGATTTAGCTCCATGGCTACTGTGATCAGCAGAAGTTCTGCGGTTCCTTTTCTTTAGCCAGTTCAGTAAGAAAGACAAAGAAAAAAAGCCATGCTATAATTATCTCAGTTGTTTTTATTTTTCTTTTAAATTTCCTCCATGAACAACCACCATCAGTGTGAACTGAAGCAACAGATGAAGGAGTGGAAAGACAACCTTTCAACAGATTGTATCTCAGGTTAAATGCTAACTAATTATATCTGTGTTGGGGGTTGTAAAGACATTGTCCTAAGTAGTCATTTTGCTGATCCTTCACTGCTTTTTTAAAAATTCCCATTTTTTTAAAACTCAAATGGAGTAGAAAAGCTTATGGGGAATAAGTAGCTAATGGCCAAAATGCTTGCAATCTTTCATACACATTAGCAGAACCCGTGAGTTTAGGTCTGTGGAGCAGTGCAATCCGCCACCCCAGTGATAGGTATAGCTTGAGTTTTCTATTATACCACTTGCCCCATCCTACCCTTTGTAAGTATTTCCAGAAGTAACAGATTTTGAATCATTAAAAAGAGTAGAAAAAAGAGAACTATTTTCATTACTTGACAATGTGGGATAGGTGCAATTTATTCCATTGTCACTAAAATAGTAGAAGCAATTCCACAGGCATCAAAACCTGTTTCAGGTACCCCGTGGTGTCTTTTTACACAGCTCATTTGAATCACAGATGTTCAAATAAGGGGTTTTCTATTTTTTAAATTACCATATCCAAATAAATGTGCCTTATTTTTTTTTATAAGTCTTGTTAAGTCCTTTTGGTGTCCATATTACTGTTTGGATCAGGAGTGGGAGGGCTTGGGTACTTTCTATGACACATAAATTGTATAATTTTTATCTGACGATGCTGGCCACATTCTGATCTATTTCATTAAGTTTGTAGTGGTGTTACCCTAAACATTTGACTGTTTGAATGTACTGAGATGTCAGAAAATGAAACAAGGAAGAAAAAATATTGTTTGTGAAATAAGCTGCTGCACCGGAGGTAACATCCTGTGGCTGGGATTCCGGGTACGCAGAACCCACATGGTTTCTCTTCCATGGCAATTCACCATGCTGAAGGAGAGACGGCTTTAAAGTTGACCCTGCTGGAAACTCAGTTCTTTGTAATCCATTATGATTTATTAGAGTGTTTGTCCTCTGAGTTCTGAACTTCCTGTGTGCTGACCTCAGAATGAAGTCTACCCTATGTGCCATTACAGTTCCTCTGACAAATTGGTTTGGGATCATTGTTGACTTGATAGTACTAGGAAATTCTGCATTAGTACCATTTAAAACCTTCAGTTTTAGCTGAAAGAGGATTTTTTATGTACACGTTTGAAGATTTGCCATTAATCCATAGGTTAAGTATTAGATGACTTTAAAATTCCCGCTGTCTTTTATTCCAGTGTCTATCAAGACTGTAAACACCTCGTATTTCACTACATGTTCTGCTGCTCATCTGAATTTGCAGTCAAGATGCAGCTCTTAAGATTACCATAGTGTTAATTCATAAATTTCTTTTTGCCTTTAATAAAGGAAACAATACCAGTGTTGATAAAGATATTATAAGGGAATAATTTCATGCAATAATCATGTACTGTATGTTTCCTTCCTCATTTTGGAGGGATAAACAACTACAGAAGAAAATGATGCTTCCTTTTCGTGGACATCTGCAGATGTCAGGATTGCCAGAAGCAAATTCCAGGAATAAGATCACTATTTGCATCTTAACTATAAAACCTTCCTCTGGGCATTCCCTGTGGTCTATGGTTAAGTGGGTTTGTTTCACCGTCCCTGCAAGTTTTGATCAGTTGAAATCATATCTCGCTGCAATAATAGTGACTTTGCCACTTCAGATCATTTGAGATGGGTCTGTCTATCCTGTCTGTCCTAATGGGTCTGCCTGTCAGCTGGGATCTTCATCAGTGTGTGTTTGCCACCAGCTGTTCATAAGTAAAGCAGAAAATCTCTTCAACCAGCAAGTTTCTGCTTTTTTTATTTTTAGAATAAATCATCAGGGAAATGAAGAGAGGGGTGCTTTTGCTTTTGGGTTGTGGTCAAGAACCAATTAAATAATTTATAGTTTCCAGCTCACGCTATACACCATACACTTCAAGTAGTGATCTCTGTGGCCTACTTGTTTACTTAAGTTTTATTACAATTATTATCACAAATTTTTCTGTTGACCAAGTAGCTCATTAACCTCTCCTATGTTTTTTATTTTAATTTGGACTTTTAACTGCACTGTTTGAGAACAGAGTATCCTTCTTTTCTACAAATGCTGATTAAAATAAAAAAGCTGTAAATGTGTTGTAAAACATTATAATTACCTTCCTGTGTCTTTGTTGTACTTGTGCTGAAATGTTTTCACATTCCTTTGTCTGAAAGAAAATCTTTGCTTTCATTTTGATCATGTTGCTTACCTTGGAACCAATAGGTTTTGATATTTTCTCTTGGAAGATTTTATATCTTTTGGGGAATATGTAATATAAGATCTCTAATAAAATATAAATCTTACCATGTGCATGGTGCTCTAGAGTATATTCTTAAATTCTGTTTTTTTAAACAAGAGATATTAAAACATCTTTGTGGTTAGGATATAGTTGGTATGGGTTGTATTTTCTTCTTTGTGAATAAACCACTCTAGTTAGAAAAGATTATTTTAGAGAAGAAATATCACATGGGAGTGCGTATAAGATTTGTGGAGTCTAGAGTCCTTCCTGGCACTGAGGTCCTGCGGGATAGTTTGAACCAGTTAGGAGATAGGCAGATTATGGTCAAATTTCATGTATCCAAGACAAAGGTGAGGGAGGGAGAAAGCCAAGGCAGTAAGCTTGCAAGGTCCTAGTTAAGGTGGGTTAGAAATGTGATGTTTTGAAACATTCCACCTGTGGCCCCTGACTTATACCAGTGCAGAGTTTTAGTAGCTTTGGGGGTGAGGACAGTGAGGGTCAATACAAATTCAGAAGTACATATGAGTTAGCCGTACAAACTATACACACTAACTAGAAAGTTTGAACTTCCTGGGCATTAAGAAATTAGTACAAGGAAGAAATCCGAATGGCCAAAAGGCATATGAAAAAATGCTCATCATCACTAATCATCAGAGAGATGCAAATCAAAACAACAATGAGATATCACCTCACACCACAGAGAATGGCCCATATCCAAAAGGGTAAAAGCAACAAGTGCTGGTGTGGATGTGGGGGAAAAGGGGACTCTCATACACTGTTGGTGGGAATGTCGACTTGTACAACCTTTCTGGAAAACAATATGGACATTCCTCCAAAGACTAGGAAATTGAGCTCCCCTTTGACCCAGCCATACAACTCCTGGGAATATACCCTGGGAAGCCAAAAACACACAGCGGAGACACCATCTGCACTTTTATTTTCATAGCAGCACTGTTCACAATAGCCAGAACCTGGAAACAACCAGTATGCCCGAGAACAGATGACTGGATAAAAGAAACTGTGGTACATCTACACAATGGAATACTATGCAGCTGTCAGGAAAAATGAAGTTATGAAATTTGCCTATAAATGGATGGACATGGAAAGAATCATGTTGAATGAAATTAGTCAGAAGGAAAGAGAGAGACATAGAATGACTGCATTTATTTGCATGACATAAATATACCAGGTGATCTTACCAAAAGTGGAAATTACCACAAGCGCGTGGGAGTCAGAGGTTAGGTAAGATAGAGAAGGGAACATGTGTAAACAAATGTCAAAAGGTCTGATACCAACATAGAACTGAGCATTAAATACAAACAAAAAAAATGCAAATGATGACTTCTAAGTGTCGTAGTGTAACCCACAATGTGTGGGAGAAGGAGGAGAGAGAGAGGGAGAGAGATGAGGAGATAAAGAACCTGCCATTTAGGCAGGACGTGGGAGGGGGAGGGAATTGGGGACATGGGTGGTGGTTGAGGGGCACTGTTGGAGGCGGGGTGCTGGAACACTGTGTGACCGAAACCCCAAGCGGGAACAACGTTGTAATTGTATATCTCACGGTGGTATAATAAAATGTTAAAGAAATTAGTAAAGAAATAAACCATTTTGTAGTATATGCACACAAAGCTAAACCCTAGAGACATAGTAATAAAAACTAGTAAATTTCTTTGTCAGGTGATGGGAGTTGTCTGGTTCAGATATTTGATCACCAATATGTCAAAAAAATTAGCATCTGAGAAAATTTAATGTAGGTCTGACCGATCTGTGAGATCACTTGTATCACTTGTCTTCCCAATGTTCATCAATTTGCTTGAGCCAGCACCAGTAACATCTCGTATGTCCTATCACATGCTAGTGTAGCCCAAGGGCATCTGCTCACTCCAGGAACACGAAGAGCCTCAAGCCATTCCTTCAGGTCATGGGAATGAGGTCTATAACTGTTACTGGTGTTTGACATATCAAATAAGACATGGGTAGCTTGCCAGGCTCTGCCGTGCGGGTGGGATACTCTCAGTAGTAGGCTTTCAGTTTGTGCATTTACTAACGAACTGGGGAGAGATTGGCTTTTCTCTTGGGTGGAGCTCTGACAAGTTGTGGAGTCCGGATGTTAAAAATGATTGCCTTCATGGTGTGGGGGTTTCCTCTGACTTCTTGCGAGGCTCTATTGGATGGCGGGCCAGGGCTAGAATCTGCCTTCCCTCCCGGATGCTTCATGATCAACTGAGCACAGGTAGAGCTGGTAGCAGCTCAGCCCCATGTATCTGAGATAAAGCCAAATAAAAGTGATTGTGGCCCCGCGTTGTTGAAGGGGTGGCCTCAGGAAATGGGAGAAGTAACCAAAGCTAACAGCTGTGTTGCTCTCTTATGTGTTGCACAACACAGAAGCATTAAGAGGCTGAAATGGGCAGGACTTCAATATAACACCATTGTAAGCAAAACTGGGAAATTTCTAGGAATGAAAGTTCCGGGATTGAGAGCACACCAAAATATCTGTAGCCTAGTATGAAGTGATGTTCTCCAAACCTGTGTTTAGCGTTGATTTTATTCTTCTCTGAGTTAGTCTCATTCTCAGATTTGCCTAGTGTATGGTGATATGGCTACTTGGCACTCAACCAAATAGTGGGGTCACCTGGGGAGAGAGAGCATTGCCGGGAAACCTAGAGAACACAAATCTCAGTCCCCACCCAAGCCTGCTGACTGGTGATATTCATTTTATAAAGCAAATCAACAGAGGATTCATATACAGTGAAACACTGGTCTGGGACAGTTTTTGAGAACATTTCCTGTTTGAAATTTTCTGAATTATTTGACTATAAGTTTATGTCCTATTACAAGCACTACCAGAAAACCCCCATAAATTCTGGTCCACTGTCTCATCAAACTCAAAAACCAGATTTTCCCTCATTGAAGCTAAGTTGCAATGACCAGGGGCTCCACACCCACCGAGATGCTTGTGGGGCTCATGCTCCTTTGATGGTAGGGTTGGCACATGTTCTTGCCAGGAGGCAGCTTTCCCTGACATGGGGCCAACATCGTTTTAGTTGCAGTGTTCAAATACTTCTGGCTACTGTGTGAGCTTACAGGGCAGAATATAAGAAGCACGCTTGGTGCAGATGACTCCTGAGAGGCCAACTTTCTGCCTCTTAAGCGACTGAGCAGTCTCCTGGCCTCAGTGGCATATTGAGCTCCAACTGTGCCTTTGCTCTACCCCCTTTCCAGACCTGTCTCTGAAGCAAGTGTTTTTTGTTGTTTGTTTAATTGAATAATCCAGGAGATACACAAGTCATTCATGATCCCCAGTTTCCCTCCTACCACCACCCCACCCAGTTTGCCTCTATAGCAGATCTCAGCTCTCTCTCTCTCTCTCTCTCTCTCTCTCTCTCTCTCTCTCTTCCCAATATTGTTTTGAAATATAGGACTGAAAAGTTACCATGCATATTCCTTCACCTACTTTTAATACTCAGATCTTGTCCACAGTGATCATTGTGCACACAGAAGTACAGATTGTGTTCTTGGTGTGTGATCTTGGGCCCCTAAGAATATTCCCAGAAGTGGTATTGCTGGGTCCATATGGGTGCTCAATTTCTAGTATTTTGGGGAATGCCCTTACTATTTTCCAGTTGACATTCCCACCAATGAATGAGAGTCACTCTCCCTATATCTGCATCAGCACTGTTCTTGCTTTTTTTGGATGTGTGCTCTTTTGTCTGTGGTGTGAGATAGTATCTCATTGTTGCCTTGCTATGCAACTCTCTGATGATTAGTGATTAGAGCATTTTTTCAAGTATCTTTTGGCCATTGGCATTTCTTTAAGGAAGTTTCTGTTCATTTCTCTTCCCCTTTTGATAAAGTTGAGTTTTTTTTCCTTATGCGACCTGTGCTTATTATATCTTTGATATTAGCTCCTTACAGATTGATACTGGCTAAATGTTTCACATTCCGTGGACTCTTTGTATCTCATCACTGTTCATTTTGAGATGTGGAAAAAAAATAAAAACCATAATATCATGTCAATAGATGCAGAGAAAGCATTTGACAAAAACCAGCACTATTTGTGATAAAAACTCAACAAAATGATAGTTAAAGGAACTTTCTTCAATATAGTCAAAGTCATCTACCACAAAACCCACAGCAAGCAATATTCTTAATGGGTAAAAACTAAAAGCCTTCTCCCTAATATCAGGGACAGGACAAAGTTGCCAGTTCTCACCACTTCTATTCAATATAGTACTGAAACTACTTGCCATAGCAGTTAGGCAAGAAAAATTTATCAAGGACATCCAGCTAGGAAAGGATGAAGTCAAGCTATTACTGTTTGTAGATAATATATTATACTTAGAAAATACTAAAGACTATCAAAAGCTCCTGGGAACAATAATTTTGATAGTAAGCGGTAGATTACAAAATAAATACCCATGGCTTTCCTATATACAGATAATGAAAGAGAAGAAATATTAAAAATCAATTTCATTTACAATTGTGCCTCAGAGAATCAAGTACCTCAGATTTAGCTTAACTAAGGAGGTGAAGGACCTATACCCCAAAAAATTACAAAACACTGCTTTAAGAAATAAAAGGGGACATGAGGAAATGGAGACACATCCCCTGCTCATGGATCAGGAGGATTAACATTTTCAAAATGGCAAT
Organism: Cryptotis parvus; assembly: GCA_021461705.1. Taxonomy (NCBI): domain Eukaryota; kingdom Metazoa; phylum Chordata; class Mammalia; order Eulipotyphla; family Soricidae; genus Cryptotis; species Cryptotis parvus. The sequence continues at coordinate 40,343 of JAJIBD010031864.1, forward strand.
ACTCTGCAAATCATTATACAGACTCATTGCAGTCCCTATAAGGATATCTACAACATTTTTAAAGAAATAGATCAAACACTCCTAAAATTTATATCGAACAATTAAGCCCCACAAATACTGAAGGAACCTTTCAGAAAAAGAAGATGGGAAACATCACTTACACCACCTTCAAAGTGTACTACAAAGCAGTAGCAATTAAAACAGCATGGTTTGGAATAAAGACAGACCTGCAGATCAATGGAATAGAGTTGAACATCTGACACAGACCATCAAATATGTGGTCATTTAATCTTTGAAAAAGGAGCAAGAAATATCAAGTAGAGCAAAAGCCTCTTCATCAAGCGATGCTGGGAAAACTGTGCAGTTACATTCAGAAAACAAATTGGATATCTCTTTCAAGCAAATGATATCTCTTTCAAACTCGTCACAAAAGTCAGATCAAAATGGCTTAAAGACCTCAACATCAGATCTAAATCTATAAAGTACATGGAGGAAAATGTAGGCAAAAACCTCTATGACATTGAACTTAAAGGCATCTTCAAAAGATGAAATTCCACTAACCGAACAAATGGAACGAAAGATAAACAATTGGGATTACACTGAACTAAGAAGCTTTTGAAAGTGTCTTAATAATAAAGGTGAAATTGGGAAAGATTTTTCCTGTTGAAAATGTTTTGCTTTAAACATGGATTAGGAGGTCTTGACAATGGGTGGAATAAACCATAAGTGTGTGGGAGTCAGAGGTTAGGTAAGACAGAGAAGGGAACAGTGTGCTAATACTTGTTGGAAATGATACCAGCCTAGAACTGAGCATTGAATGTAGGCAAAGGGAGGATATACATGATATCCCTCTAAATGTATGTATTGCAAACCACAATGTGTAAGAAAAGGAAGAGAGAGAGAGACAAACAGAGAGAGAGAGGGCAAAACACCTGCCATAGAGTGAGGCTTGGGGAGAGGGAATGAGGGGACATTGGTGGTGGGAAATGGGCACTGGTGGAGGGATGGGTGCTGGAACACTGTATGACCGAAACCCAAACATGAACATCTTTGTAACTGTATATCTCATGGTGGTATAATAAACATTTTAAAAAAGAAAAGAAAATGTTTTGCTTCCCATTACACTTTGAATAACATATAATCTTTTACCAATATATAAGCCCTACTAGCTCGCCCCTAAGTGTGTATATGTGTGTGTGCATGTATGTGTGTACGTGTGTGTGCTTTAAGAAATCATTCCCTCACCCTAAATAAACCTTGCTAGTCTTTTTTTTCTAGGTTTCTTAACCATCTCTACCATACCGAGATACGTCCTAGGTATTTTGATATTTTTCTTGATCTTCAAAGATAGATTCTCTTCAATTTTTCTTAAGGGAGGCATGGTGTCGCTCTGGTTTGATTCAAATGTTATTTTCTCAAGAATCTCTTTTGACCATCAATTCAATAATAATTGCCCCACCCCCTTCACTGAGTACTTCTTACTCCAGTTCTTAATTGAGCTAAAGTTAGAATTACAAAAATGTTGCTTTCCCTGCAAGAAAATTAACTGTATTGAGTACAAAATTCCAGGTCCCCCAGAGTTGGATGGCAGTGGCAAGAGAGGAAGAGTAGGCAGGAGGAAAGCTAATGGACAGTGGTGGACAGATACCGTGCTTTGGTGATGACTGTAGTATGGTAATCTATATTTAAGTAGGCATGAAACTAATCTTAAAACAGTGTTATGTACTGGAGTCATGGTATGCAGGTATGGTACTTTTACTTGCGTACAGCTGACCTGTGTTCAATCCCCAACATCCCATATGATCCCTCAGCACCACTGGGAGTTATCCTTCAGTGCACATCCAAAACTAAATCTTAGGCATCGACAGGTGTGACCCCCAAAACAAAATAACATGTAACGTAAACTAACATTGTGTAAATGAAATCAAATAAATCGGCAAATAATAGTTTTTAATACGTTGACTAAATGAAAAGATGTTTATCACCAATAGATGCTAAGAACCAACAAAAGGCTACAAAATCCCTTACATCTTCATTTTACTAATTGGTCAATGTTAATTTTTTTGCTCAAAAAAGGTACCATTTCTAACAATTATAACAAATTAAACGGCTTTCTTAATCTTCCCAAAAGATGTGACCTCCCTTGTGGAGCTGCTTAGCAATTTGCCACTGCTTTTCTGCCTTCTTGCTTTAAAACTGATTGTACTTTCAGGGGCTGGAGACAAAGTACAGCCGGTAGAGCACTTGCTCTACATAAAACCAACAGGATTCAATACCTGGCATCTCATATGATCTCCCCAGAGACTTGCCAGGAGTCTTCTCTGAGTAAAGAGCCAAGAATAGGCACTGAGCACCACTGGGAGTGAACAAGGAAAAAAAAAAAGAAAACTGAATTTACGTTTGCATTTTATTTTAGGCACCGTAGTTTGCAGTCCAATGGTAGGATTTCATGCGTAGCGCACTCTGGCACTACCCCCCCATGCAGTGTCCACTTCCCTTCACCATAGTCCCAGTGTCTCTCCTTCACCCCTAATCCCCTACCATAGCCTGTAGTAGTTTCCTACTGTAAACTGATTCTTAGTCTGCTGATAGGGTCTGTTGTTATTCACTTGTTTCCTTATAGCCCACAAATGAGAGCGTAGTCTTTTGTTTGTTTGTTTTTAATTTTATTATAACACTGTGAGACATTTATAGAGCTGCTCCTTATTGAGTTTTAGTCATGCAATGTTGCAGCACCCATCCCTCCACCGTGCATGTTTCCCACCACCAATGTCCCTAGGTTCCCTCCCTTGCCCCATCCCCTGCCTGCCTCTATGTCATGCACTTTTCCTCTCTCTCTCACTCACTCTCTGAGATAGTATTATGTCTGTACCCTCTGCTTCAGTGTGCCTTAGGATTTGTGCCTGTGATTGGCTACATAATGAAAATTTCTACAGGCTGGATGAAAAACTTAGGAACTTGCCTATGACGTATTTTTTGGCCAGTGAAAGGTGCTGTGAGGTCACCCAAAGAGTCTGTCTTCTTCCAAAAGAACACTCACAGATCAGTGTTCAGAGGCAGAACTGTGTGTTGTTAATGTGAAGCTGCTCACTTATGTTGCAACCTTGAAAAAAAGGGTCATTAGGATGATGCAGCGAGAAATTAGTAGAACTGTGGTTTCTCATGATGAGACCAACTTCAACTCAGTTGCTATGTGAAATAAAATCCATTTTACTAAAGTCATTTCAAACTTAGTATTATGATGCAAAAGCATTTAAACGTATGCTTCTCACCCACTTGTGCTCTTGCTTAGATATTTTAAAGAATGGTATGTATGGATGTGTAATATGTGTTTGTGCTTGTATGTGTTGTGGTTGTGCAGTACTTGTGTTTACACTGAATTGTGAATTCAGTTCCCCAGAATATGGAATGCAGTTCCTTACTTTGAAAGGAGTTCCTACTGCTCCTGCCACTTTGCATCTTTTACTTAAAATATTTAATAAAACCATTCAAGTTATTATACTCTGTATATATGTATGTATATGTATATATATATATTTATACATATTTTGAAAGTACAGACTTTCAAAAGTACACTGGCAATGGAAGCATATATCGAGGACCTGATGGTGCAAGTGCAAAAGATAAAGTATGACATCATTGGTCTGAGACAAGGAGGCATCAATCGTATCACGCTGTTTTTTGACACCAGAGAAGAACTGTTCCTCGGAACAAGTGATGAAAGAGGCATCGGTGGCGCCGGTGGCTTCAGTGTCCTTGTCAACCGAACGTGGCCTCGAACATTGACTCATTTGAATGCCTAACAAACCGAATAGGATAATTACACTTGAAGAGATGTGGCCCACTGCCAGCAGTTTCTATCTTTGTTGTCCTACACACCAACATCCACATACAAGGAAGAAGAAACTGAGAAATACTACATGGAACTGGAGGAGTCCTATAAAAAGATCACACCTTATACAAGATCACAGTCGGCAATTTTAATGCCAAGATAGGACCGAGATGATCGGCCGAAGAACTCCACATCGGGACCCATGGCCTAGAATGGAACGAACAGGGTGAGAGACTATCTGAGTTCATCATGTCCGCCAAGACCATTCATTGGAACTCACAGTTCTTGAAGGCTAAATCTAAACGTTGGACATGGGAATCCCCTGGTGGACAATTCCACAATGAAATTGACCGCATCATCTTCAATCAATGGTTTTGCCTGACCCATGTTGCTGTCATCGCAAAATTCCAAACAGGATCGGACCACCCCGTTTCCCTTCGTGCAAAAATTCTACTTCCCCGCGACGGGGGAGAAAAGGCTGCAAAGTTTAAGAAGAGAACTCCCAGAACGACCACCAACAGGGAACTCTTTGGCACCTCTGCGGCAACATGGGAAGATGCCATCATTGATGACATCGATGAAGAATACAACTGACTGGTTCAGCACCTCCATGATTGTGAGAAGAATTCCGAGAGAGAAAAAAACACAAAAGGACTCCTGTCTTCAGAAACTCTCGAGCTCATTCACCAATGTGACAAGGCGCGAGCCTCAGGCAACCAAATGCTAACATCAAACTTGCAAAGCAGTGCAGAGAAGCTATAAATGAAGACCTCAAAGAGAGAAGAGCAGAAATACTGGAAGATGCAGCAAAAGATGGGAAAAGCATTCACAACGCCCGACTGTCCTTTGCCAACTATAAGACCAAGATGACTGCCCTCCAACATCCTGATGGATCTATCACATCTTCCAGAAAGGCAATGGAGAAGATTATCCATGACTTCTACTCAGATCTCTTTGATAGCCACGTCCACCTCCCCACATACCAAATTCCGCAGCATGGATATGTCATTCCCAATGTTCTCCCTTCTGAAATCCGACATGCCATTTTGTCAGTAAAGAAGGGAACAGCACCAAGCCCAGACAAAAGTCAGACCTGAACACCTGAAGAATCTGCCTTTAGTACTCATCAATACACTGACCTCGACTCTTCACACGCTACATGTCCGAATGCAAGGTGCCCTCCCATCAGAAAACCAGAAAGACAGTTCTACTGTTCAAGAAAGGAGATATCCACAACATTGGCAGCTATCGCCCCATCTGCCTGTTGTCTATCATCTACAAGCTATTCACTTGAGTCATCCTGAACAGGATTGGCAGAACATTAGATGAAGGGGCAACCAGCGAGCAAGCTAGCTTCCTAAAAAGGATTCAGCACAATCGACCATATCCACACGGTAACCAAGCTAATTGAGGTTTGTAGGGAGTTCAAGATGCCAGACTGTCTCACGTTTATTGATTTAAAGAAAGCCTTTGATTCTTTGGAGACTGAAGCAGTCATCGAAGCCTTAGCCAAACAGGGCGTTCAAACCCCAATACATCAAGATCCTTCGTGAGCTGTATTATGGATTCAGCACCAGGATCTCACCATTCTACAGAGACGTGATCATCAATGTCAAAAGAGGGGTTTGGCAGGGGTGATACCATTTCAGCAAAACTCTTCAGCGCCACCCTTGAGAACATCATGGGACAATTAGAATGGAAAGGAATGGGAGTGAAGATAGACAGTCAGCAACTAAACCACCTCCGCTTCGCTGATGACATCGTTCTAATAAAATCAAACATTAGCCATGCGGCACAAATCTTGCTGACTTCGACCGAGAATATGGAAAGATAGGTCTAATGCTGAATATCAGCAAAACAATGTTCATGAAAAATGAATTAGTTGCAGAGGCCCCATTCACTCTGAAGAAACAAACATCTCTGAATGTAGCAGTTATGTGTACCTAGGTCGAGAAGTCAACATGATGAAAGACCACAAAATCTGAGCTGCACAGGAGGAAGAGAGCAGCATGGAATGCCCTCAAAAAGCATCAAAGAAATACCTAAAAAAGACAAAGAACCCCCAGCTCCCAGCACATCTCTTCAACTCCACCATTCTCCCTGCATTAACATACGCCTCAGAGACCTGGGACCCTAAGAAAGCAGGATGAGAATGCTATTCTGGTCTCCCAAAGAGGAATCGTAAGAGTTATGCTTGGAATATTAAGCTTCGCTCAAATGAAAGAAGGAATTCGAGCTCCCACCTCTGTGGCTGTTCCAGAGTCAGGGATGCTGTCTCATTTGCCAAGGCATCGAAAATCAGATGGGCTGGACATGTAATGCGATTTGGAGATGACCGCTGGACTAGAGCCATTACTGACTGGATCCCACGGTATGTCAAAAGATCACGTGGCAGCCCACCTACAAGATGGTCAGACTTCTTCGTCAAGAGCCTGAACAAATGGTTTGAGGTTCTTTGTATTCCTGAAGCAACCAGATGCCATTGGTCTACACAGGCACATGATAGGGTCAAATGGAAATATTACTGGCGCCCTCTCGAATAAATCAACGAATAACAAGATGTCAAGTGATCAATGATGTATATTTTAAATATAAGGGAGAGTGTTTTTAAAAATGCAAAAGAGAATAAGGGCTTTGTATACTAGCAAAATGCCTGAATATTGCAGCGGTCCTTTGGCACATATACTCAGAAACTGTTTCAATTCAAATGTGAAATGAGGCTGGCTCCTGCATAGCAAAATGAACCTTCCAAATGTCAAGCAAATTCTGGAGGAAAAAAATAAAAGTATGAACCAAATGACTGGGGTAGAAGATATCAGTCAGTGGGGCTTAGCATCTTAGATGTCTATCAGTTAACTCTAAATTTTTTTAAGATATTTCCAGAGAGATTTATATCATTGGAGAACTCTAAGTTAGTTTCTGAATTTCAAAGAGGCAAAGGAAGTTGGAACAGTGCTATTTTAAACGGCAGATTTTTTTAATTAAACATTTTATTATACCACAGTGAGATATACAATTACAATGTTGTTCATGTTTAGAGGTTTCGGTCACATAGTGTTCCAGCACCCACCCTCCACCAGTGTCCATTTCCCACCACCAATGTCCCCAATCCCCCTCCCATAGCCTGCCTAAATGGCAGGTTCTTTATCTCTTTTCTCTCTCCCTCTCTCTCTTTTCTTCTCTCTTACATTTGTGGGTTACACTACATACACTTAGAAGCCATCATGTGCATTTTTTGCCTGTATTTAATACTCAGTTCTATGTTGGTATCAGCCCTTTTGACATTTATTCACACATGTTCCCTCTCTCTATCTTACCTAACCTCTGACTCCCTCACGCTTGCAGTAATTTCCACTTTTTGGTAGGACCACCTTATATATATTTTTTGCATTTTTTGTCTGTATTTAATGCTCAGTTCTATGTTAGCATCAGAACTTTAGACATTTATTCACACATGTTCCCTTCTCTATCTAAACTAACCTCTGACTCCCACACGCTTGTGGTAATTTCCACTTTCGGTAAGATCACCTAGTATATTTATGTCATGCAAATAAATGCAGTCATTCTATGTCTCTCTCTCTTTCCTTCTGACTAATTTCACTCAACATGATTCTTTCCATATCCATCCATTTATAGCAAAATTTCATAACTTCATTTTTTCTGACAGCTGCATAGTATTCCATTGTGTAGATGTACCACAGTTTCTTTATCCAGTCATCAGTTCCTCGGGCATACTGGTTGTTTCCAGGTTCTGGCTATTGTGAATAGTGCTGCTATGAAAATAAAAGTGCGGATTGTGTTTCCGCTGTGTGTTTTTGGCTTTCCAGGGAATATTCCCAAGAGCAGTATGGCTGGGTCAAAGGGGAGCTCAATTTCTAGTCTTTGGAGGAATGTCCATATTGTTTTCCAGAAAGGTTGTACAAGTCGACATTCCCACCAACAGTGTATGAGAGTCCCCTTTTCCCCCACATCCACGCCAGCACTTGTTGCTTTTACCCTTTTGGATATGGGCCATTCTCTGTGGTGTGAGGTGATATCTCATTGTTGTTTTGATTTGCATCTCTCTGATGATTAGTGATGATGAGCATTTTCTCATATGCCTTTTGGCCATTCGGATTTCTTCCTTGTCAAAGTTTCTGTTCATCTCCTCTCCCCATTTTCTAATGGGGTTGGCTGTTTTTTTTCTTATGTATTTGTACCAGTGCCTGATATATCCTGGATATTAATCCCTTATCAGATGGGTATTGGGTGAATATTCTTTCCCATTCTGTCGACTGTCTTTCTATCTTGGTCACTGTTTCTTTCGAGGTGCAGAAGCTCTACAGTTTCCCATGTAGTCCCATATATTTATATTTTCTTCTAGTTGCTTTGTTAATGGTGTTTCACCTTCGAAGATGTCTTTAGCATCGATGTCGTGGAGGGTTTTTCCTATATTTTCTTCAACGTACTTTATGGATTCAGGTCTGACATTGAGATCTTTAATCCATTTTGATCTGATTTTTGTGCAAGGTGTTAGACACAGGTCCAAATTCATTTTTTACATGTAGCTGTCCAGTTTTCCCAGCACCACTTGTTGAAGAGGCTTTCCCTTACTCCAGTTTGGACTCTTTGCACCTTTATCAAAGATTAACTGATCATGTCTTTGAGGTGGGTGTCAGGATACTCAACTCTATTCCATAGGTCCACCAGTCTGTTTTTATTCCAGTACCACGCTGTTTTAATTACTGCTGCTTTGTAGTACGGTTTGAGGTTGGGAAAGGTGATGCCTCCCATCATCTTCCTCCCAAGGATTGCTTTAGCTATCCGTGGGGTTTGTTATTCCATACGGAATTTCAGAAGTGTTTGGTCAATTTCTTTAAAGAATGTCATGGGAATCCTTATAGGAACCACATTGAATCTGTACAAAGCTCTAGGGAGTATTACCATCTTGACAATGTTAATTCTCCCCATCCAGGAGCAGGGAATGTGTTTCCATTTCCTCGTGTCCTCTTTTATTTCTTGAAGCAGTGTCTTGTATTTCTCTTTGTATAGGTCCTTTACACACTTGGTTAAGCTTGATTCCTAGGCATTTGATTTTCTGTGGCACAATTGTGAATGGAATCGATTTCTTAATATCCCTTTCTTCTCTTTCAGTTATTTGTGTATAGGAAAGCCACCGACTTTTGGGTATTGATTTTGTACCCTGCCACTCTACTATTCCTATCTATTGTTTCTAATAGTACTGGAGGTACTCGCCATAGCAATCAGAGAAGAAAAGGACATTAAGGGCACCCAGATAGGCAAGGAAGAAATCAAGCTATCATTATTTGCAGATGACATGATATTATACCTAGAGAACCCTAGACCACCTTATATATTTATGTCATGCAAATAAATGCAGTCATTCTATGTCTCTCTTTCCTTCTAATTTCACTCAATATGATACTTTCCATGCCCATCCATTATAGGCAAATTTCATAACTTCATTTTTCCTAACAGCTGTATAGTATTCCATTGTGTAGATGTACCACAGTTTCTTTATCCAGTCATCAGTTATCGGGCATACTGGTTGTTTTCAGGTTGTTCTGGCTATTGTGAATAGTGCTGCTATGAAAATAAAAGTGCAGATGGTGTTTCCGCTGTGTGTTTTTGGCTTCCCAGGGTATATTCCCCAGGAGTGGTATGGCTGGGTCAAAAGGGAGCTCAATTTCTAGTCTTTGGAGGAATGTCCATATTGTTTTCCAGAAAGGTTGTACAAGTCGACATTCCCACCAACAATGTATGAGAGTCCCCCTTTTCCCCACATACACGCCAGCACTTGTTGCTTTTACCCTTTTGGATATGGGCCAGTTTGGATATGGTGTGAGGTAATATCTCATTGTTGTTTTGATTTACATCTCTCTGATGATTAGTGATGATGAGCATTTTATCCATATGCCTTTTGGCCATTCGAATTTATTCCCTTGTCAAAGTTTCTGTTCATCTCTTCTCCCCATTTTTTATGGGGTTGGCTGTTTTCTTTCTTATATAGCTGTACCAGTGCCTGATATATCCTAGATATAACACTTTATCAGATGGGTATTGGGTGAATATTCTTTCCCATTCTGTGGACTGCCTTTGTATCTTAGTCACTGTTTCTTTTGAGGTGCAGAAGCTCTTTAGTTTCATGTAGTCCCATATGTTAAACGGCAGATTTTAAAGGCTTTATATGGAGCCCTAGTGTTCTTGGCTACCATGCTGTACAAATCTGTCTAATTTTTATTCACAAGCTAAGCCTTGTGGCTCGCTTTTCCGGTCCCAGATCTAAATGGCAATGCTATCAAGCAATATGTATCTGTAGGGTCTGGATGTGTGAAAAACTCTTTCCACTACACTAAATGGAGTCCTCACTGGTTGACTTTCAAAGTATGATCTGAAGTTAGGATGAAGACATTGTTTTAATCCAAAACTTGCCTCTGGAACAGAAGATCCAAAAATCCATCTTTCTTAGGATGAGTTTCCTAGCACATACACAACTGAAATCATTTCAGGATAGCTGTATAAATATGACGTGTTTTTTTTCTTTTCAAACAAAAGACTGCATTTAATAGTCTATTAACAAATATTTTAAAGTTTTCTTTATTTCAGAACTCTATGTACAGACATGTCATAAAAATATAATAGATATTTTCCAGACAATTACAACACTGGAAATAAAAGGTAAGAGAAATATGGAAAAAATTAAATTTCTCCCAGGGAAGTTCTGAGGATTGTTCTTCTTAAATGTCCTTGGTAATCTCTTTAAGTTCTTTGTGAATATGTGGAATTTCTGGCTAGGCCAAATGTAGCTAACTCTATGTTGCTTTCATTCTGTTTCTCCGTTACTTGCTTGAGGATAATGATTGAACACTTGATGGCTTCTTTCAGTCCGTAGACTTAAGGTAAACTTCTTGTAAGGAGCTCTGGGCACCCTCTGAAGGAAACCCAATAGCTCGACCATCGCACTGTACAGAGGTCCCAGATGGAGCCATATGAAACAGATGCGGTCCTTTCTCTCAGCTCCTCAAGTAAGAGCTCTACTCACAAAGGATGTGACATGGAAGCTGGATCTGCATCATCTCCAAACTGAAGAGCCAGATTGGACACAGTCTGGGTTACACGCTCCACTATTATTGTTTCATTGTAGCTAACCCAATGGT
>JAJIBD010031865.1:0-147409 GCA_021461705.1 Cryptotis parvus
GATCAAACCTGGTCCTCCTCTATTGCAAAGCGTGAAGTCCAGGCCTATATTCTGACTTTTTTCTTTAATTTTCAAACTCTTTCTCCAACACGCATGTAATATTTTCTTTATTTCTTTGTTGTTTAGACTCTACCCAACAGTGCTCCGTGGGCCATGTGGGGTGCTGGGATCAAACTAGACTTGGCTGAAGCGGCATTTGCAAGGACCTTATTGCCTCCTCTACTGCCTCACTGGCCCAAATATTTTATTTTCTTTTGCTTTTTTTTTTTTTTTTTTTTTTTGCTTTTTTTGGGTCACACCCAGCAATGCTCAGGGGTTTCTCCTGGCTCTGCACTCAGGAATTACTCCTGGCGGTGCTCGGGGGACCATATGGGATGCCAGGGGATCAAACCCAGGCCGAACGGGCTGGCTGCATGCAAAGCAAACACCCTACCCGCTGGACTATAGCTCCGGCCTCCCAAATATTTTCTTAAGGAAAATTTTTTTATTTATTTTTAAAATTTATTTTTTTATTTTTTTCGGTCATACCCGGCAATGCTCAGGGTTTACTCCTGGCTCTGCACTCAGGAATTACTCCTGGTGATGCTCGGGAGACCATATGGATGCTGGGGATTGAACCTAGGTCGGCCACGTGCAAGGCAAATACCCTACATGCTGTGCTATTTCTCCGCCCCAGGAAAAACTTTTTAAAAAAGCGTGTGGGGGAACAAAAAAAGAAACACGTGCGCGGGGGATAAGAACTTGTTCAATGATCTCCAACGAGAAACACAGATAGCCCCTTTAGCAGGTGCCCCAGCAGCTGGCTGCTAAGGTCCTTCCTGGGCCAGGGCTGGGCAGCATCACACCTCAGCCCAGGAGTGACACCATTCAGATCTGGTCCTGGGCAAAGGGCCTGTGGGTGGGCAGTAGGTTTGACAAGAAGGCACATGTGAAGGCCCAACCTTGCGACTGAGCTGAGACTAAGACATGTGTGCAGAGAGGGGCAGAGCGCCCCTGTCACCCACTGACAGACTCACAGTGGCAGAGCTGGGCCTTCAGGCCAGTGCACCGCTGCCCCAGCTAGCCCCTACTCAAGGCCTCCTTGGAGATGCCCCAGAACTGGTGCTATGGCTGAGCCACCTCAGGGCCCAGGTCTGCGCGAGGTAAGCATGGGGCAAATTCGTCTGTTTGTTTTGGGGCCACTCCCAGTAAAACTCAGGAGCTATCCTGGCTTTGCACTTGGGGCTCATTCCTGTCAGTTCTTGGGGACAGACGCTGCTGGAAATTGAATATAAGCCACCTGTGTGCAAAGCATGTGCTCAGCCTGCTGAGAGCTCTCTGTCCGCTGGGCAGATGACTCTGAGGCAGACAACAGTGTCTCCTGGACCCCTCCTCCATTCCTTAGTGCCCCCCCCCCGGTAGCCGATCCCTTTACTCATGCTCCTGTGCGGTCACTCACGGTATCAGTAGCAGCAGATAATCAGGGCAAGCCAGGATTCATGGCCACTCCCAGCCCCTTCCAGCTGACTTCGCCTGACTTCAGGCTGTTTCCTCTTAAGGATCCTACATTCCTGCTGTGCCAACCCGATGAATAGGCCAAGCCAGGCCTTCAATCACGGATTTTTGATCCACACTCCCTGGTGTCCAAACCACAGAGACAGAACGCTGACCAGACGGCGGTCCTTGAATTCCCTGACGTGGGAGCTGAGAGCTGTGTGTGGTGGCTGTTTCGAAACCATGTTACAGAGACACAATGAAGTCTAATCAGGAAGGGGGCTTGTCCAGACCTGTCCAAGTTAGTGACCAGCTCCACACAGCAGCTGTGCCCAGTCCCGCTCCTGCCATCTGAACTTGAAGCTTGCGGCCAACAAGGAGACAGTATGTGTGCTGGAGGGGGAATCCTCTTCCTCTGTACTTGCTCCCGGGACCCCTGCCCCGCTGCCAGCCCGCGGGCCCAGAGCACGAATCCAGAGAGAAACCCGCATCTGGCTACGGGTGGGGTCTGGCTTTAATGATGCCACAGTTCAAGGCTTGGGCAGCTGGGCTCTTTCCAGCAGGTCATGACGCTTCTCGGGTCAGGAATCGCAGAAGCACTGGCTGCTGCCATCACTCAAGAGAGCAGAGGTTGGTGGGAAGCTTCTGCCTGCTGGGCTAATTACTGCTGCTCACTCCCCAGGAGGGCTTTCCCCCAGGCTGACACACCGGAAGATCAGGCTTCTCGGCACACAAAGTAACACCTGTTTTGTAGCCAGTGTGTGATCTTTAACTTTTCATTTTTAAAAAAAATATTTTTTGAGCTATACCTAGTAGTGTTGGGGGGCTAATCTTGGCTCCATGCTGGGAGCTGCTCCCCTAATGTGCTAAGGGTCTTCAGACCCTATTCAGCCCAGTAGGAAAAGAACCCGGGTTGGTTATGAATTCTGGCCATTGACATGGAGATTTGCAATAGAAGAGAGAATCAGAGCTGTGTCCACCTTGTTCAGCTACTGGCTTTGCTTCTGCTGAAAATTAATTTGTTTCAGGTCTGACTTTGTTTCTCTTCTGCAGACAGAAGGTAGGTCCAGAGCAACAGAAGGCAAATGCTGTAAAAACTCCCACCAGCTTTCGCTGTAACAGTGAAACTATTCAGCTTGTTCTTTTCCTAATGTGCCAACTACCCAAGTGCCAATTCAGAGCCCACTAGGGCAAGTGCAATTCTGGCATTGCCAGGATATGCCCAATGCTAACCTGGGTGGGGAAGGGAGTCCCCTGACTGAGGGCCTAGTGCAAAGCCCATCACCAACCTCATGGTCCAAATGTTGCTCAGCCACTCTCAGAGCAGGGCCACAATCAGAGCAGGGGTGTCTGAGGCTTTGCCTAAGATAGGATGTGGGTGCTGACCACGGATGTGTGAGGCATGGTGCTAGCCTGGGTGTAGGAAATGGGTGCTGGTCATTGGTGCTAGACATGGGTGTGGGACATGGATGCTGGCCATGAGTGTGGGACACCGGTGCTGGCTGCAGACAGTGCACTCAGTTCCTGAGCCTCGTGTGTGGTCAGGCCCTTAGGACTGTCCCCCACAGGTCCCTGGGAAAAGGGTAGAAGGTGTTCCCTGCTGACTCATCCTACAAGGCAGGCCTCTGTCCCCAGAGGGAGACTGGCCCAGCGGGGGTGAACTTCAGTGGCAGCCGCAGGCCCTGACCACCATGTTGCGGTGCTTGCGCAGGATGACGTTGTTGCTGCTGTCGTAGTAGAGCACGGAGGTGGCGCTCAGCTTGGTGGGGGCACAGCACGCCTTGGGGACCACATCTGGCTTCATCAGGTGCACCTGGCAGAGGCAGAGGGCCTGAGCTGGGGCGAAGCCCAGACCTCCGGATGCCCCCACCCTGGGCCCTCCCTATCGTCCCTCTCTTCTCTCTGCAGCCAGGGTGGTTCCAAGGTCCAGGGCATGACCCCAGGTGGAAACCACACTGCTCCCCTGAGACCACCTTAAAGGTGCCCATTGCATGGTGCCCTGTGGCTGCCCCTTTCCTCACATGTCTTGGGACCCGGGAATCTCCGCTTCTCTCTGCTGCATCCCTCTGGGTGTCTGATCCACAGTGGCTGTGTCTGGGCTGTCTGTCCCCACCCTAACAACCCAGTGTGCATCAGGGAGCACGCCCAGGTCCCCAGGTGTGTTGACACTGGATTTCTGAGGACCTCTGCACCCCGCCCCTCAGAGCCCCTTTCCTTCAGGTGAAGATCACTAGGCAGACCTGAGGGACACGGGCTGCGAGATGGGCCCAGCCCCATGGCTGACGGCCTGCCACAGGATGGTGGAGACCTGTCCCTTCTCGACACATCCAATAGTGACCATGAGGTTGGGGGTGTGGTCCAGGGGTTGGGGAGCACATGGTCCACCTGGCACACACAGGAGCCCAATGGAACAGCTCACTGGCCACATAGAGGCTCCCTCCTGAGGTCACCAGGATCTGCAGCTCACAGCTAGCCCCCGAACACCCTCCGCCAGAGGGCCCTGTGTCAGAAGCAGGGGACAGCAGTCACCTCTTCCCTTGTCCCCGTCCCACCCTGATGCAGACACTATGGAAGCATGAATCCAGTCTAGGCTCTGAGCACTCAGACCTGCTCCACATCATCTCAAGTTCCCTGAGCCAGAACCTGCCCTCCCGACTACACCGTCCACCCCTGTCCTTGGACTAGCACCCACCCTGCTGGTCCAGAATCCACCCAGCTGGACCCTGTCCAGCACCTGTCTGGAAGATTCCTACTGCTGCTGCTAGGAGCTTTCCTCACAGGTCCCTCTTGACTATTCTATGCTCTGGGTGCAACCCTGCCCTCAGGACAGCGCCTGTGTGTACCCCGCAGAGTTTGTGCTCGCTCTGGGGGTAGGGGGCAGGTCCTGGAGCTCAGCCAGCACCTGCCCCTCACTCTGCTCCGCAGGGATGTGTCCCAGGACCACACCCACGTCTGTCACCCCTGAGCGCTCCCAGGAAACCCTTGGGGGAGGGATGCAAATCCCTGTGAAGGCTGAGCAGGAAAGTCCATGAGGAGGGGCGGCACAGTGTTCTCCCTCCCACACTTGTCCTCCAAGGCACCACCTAGCTCAAGGGAAGCCACTCAAAGGAAGGCTCAGCATTTCCTAGCTCAAGGAAGGCTCAGGGTACTGGCACTCAGAGTCTAGGTAGAATGTTCTAGAAAGAAGCCCCCCACTGCAGAATCAACAAACATTTAAAACCGAGCACTAAGCACCAGCAACAAAGATCAGAAACTTCTGGGGCATTTAGAGTACCCAGACCCCGGAAGGACAGAAGGACAGGCCTAGAAAAGACAGTTGAAGAGGACCAGCAGGGGGCATAGGGAGAAAAAGAAGGGGCTGCCGCACCCCATCCCTGAAATGCCCTGGGAACCCCAGCAAAGCTGGGCGGGGTGGGAAGGTGTCACATGCATTGTGCCACCAGAACAAGGACAGTGCGTCCTGCACACAGGGTTCGGAGCACACGAGCACACAGGCCATGCGAAAGGCTCAAGCGTGCTGAGAAGGTGAGCGGGGAGGGGGACAAGTGTGAGTCCCACCAGTGCACATGAGTGTTCCCTGTGGGTGTGCAGGCCTGATGTGTGCATCTGTGTGTTTGTGGCCCTGTAGGCCTGCTGTGTCTGTGTGTGTGCACATGGGGCCCCTCAGTGTGTGTACAGCAGTAACTCCACTGTGTGTGTGAGCAGGCATGCTGTGGCCATGCGCACAGTGCCAGGATGCATGAAGGCTGTGTATGTGCCTGCTGTTGGGCAACACTGTCAGTGAGATGTGGTGTGGGTGTAGAGTCGATATAATGGGGTGTGGGTGTACACAGTTGGTGTGATGGGTGTGGGTGTACTCAGTGAGATGGAATGTCTGTCTTTACACAGTGTGATGGGGTGTAGGTATACACAGTGCAATAGGGTGTCTGTATTTATAGTTGGTATGATGGGGTGTCTGTGTTTATAGTTGGTATGATGGGGTGTCTGTATTTGCAGTCGGTATGATGGGGTGTCTGTGTTTACACAGTCGGTGTGATGGGGTATCTGTGTTTACACAGTCGGTGTGATGGGGTGTCTATGTATACATAATCAGTGGGATGGAGTGTCTGTGTACACAGTCAGTGTAATGGGGTGTCTGGTGTCTGCATGTCCGGGTCTAGAGGGTCTGTGCAGCTCAGTCTCCTGGGGACCAGCTGGGACAGGTGGCTGGAAGTGCATGGCTGCACAGGAAGGAGCCCCTCTGAGGAGCTCCCTGAGGCGCGAGTGGCACCCCTTCCCTCCGGGTGTCGCGGGCGCAGGTACTGACCAGGGACTGCAGGATGGCGTGGTTGGTGGCGTTCATGCAGGAGTCCAGTGGGAAGGCGCACTCCCCTCACAGTAGTAGGCCGAGTAGCCCTGGGGGCGATGACCCAGTCCTGGGGAGCGGGAGGAGAGGAGTCCCATCATGGGCCCTCAGGGCTGCCCCGTTTCATGGCAGCAGCCTCAGCCCTGGGCCAGCGTCCCCCGGGGTCTGAGCCCCAGCTGACCCTCAGCAGCGGGCTGGGCCTGCACAGTGCTGTCACCCGCGGTGCCCTCCCCCCCCCACCCCTGTCGCCTGTTGCTGCGGTGACAGCGCATGCCCAGGTCCTGCTGCCCCTCACTCCTGGCAGCCCTGGCAAGATGACTGAGGGTCAGGGCTGTGCTCTCGTTATGAAAGCAAACACTTTCCCGTACCACATGGAAACAGACGAAAAGGCCTAGGAGGAAACCAGCTACCCTGCCCTCTCCCCTGGAGAGCCCATGACTCATGGGGTGACCTGTGAGAAACGAGTCCCCCAACCCTCCCCTAGAGAGGCCCGTGACCCATGGGGTGAGGGAAGAGATGTGGGGAGCTCACCAGCCAGCCAAGGTCCTGGAAGCTGACGTAGAGCTCGTGCCGTCGGCAGACCTGCCGCCACCAGGGTGTGGCGTGCCATCTGCAGGGCAGGCGTGGTCTTTGTGAGGCACACTTGTCAGGTGAATGACAGGTGGCAACCACTGGATGTCCACCCTGCGACACAGCGAGTGTCCACTTTCACAGCCCCAAATTAGCCCTACACCGAGTCCTCACTGAGCCTCGGGGACCCGCACACCATAGCTCCTTCCTGGTCTCACCCTACCTCTCCTCCCATGATTCCAGGGGTCCCTATGAAGCCACGGGGCTGACTCCAGGAAGAGAGGCAGGAAGTGGGCCAGGTTCCACTGTGGGGTTACCTCTGAATGAAGGTGTGGGCAGAGCTCAGGGCTGCAGGTGACATGCCCTGAGACAGGTGCTGTGTGTGATGGAGCCAGGAAAGACCTGGAGCCCGGAGAGGCCAGACAATGGTGTCCGTGGAAAGAGCTTGGGGCAGAGCAGTAGCTGGAGGGCAGCAGGGTCTGTGGCTACCACCTGCTCTCAGGCCCCGCCCATCCCTATCCAAGCCTCACCTAAGATCCCTGGGAGGCGGCTGAGGTGCGGCAGCTCATTGGTTTTCTTCGAGGGCCTCCTCTTCAGGGGCCGCGGTGCCCGAGGGGCTCGAACGGAGCTGGGGGGGTCGCCCTGAAGAAGGTGACCATGAAGGGCTGTTGGGAGCGTGGCGCTCGGCGTCCCAAGAGACCGGCCAGACCAGGATCCACGCTGCGCCTGAGACGAGGAGAGAGAGGGTGGTCACTCGAGGTGGCCCTGCATGTGGACAGGGCAGGGGCCTTGGCTGGAGTGGCCAGAAGCAGGAGGCCCAGGACCTAAGTGACCCCCTGGGCCTCGGTTTCCCCATCTGAGGGGCGCCCACGTGCAGCCCCAGCCCTGGCTGCAGGCTTGAAGGAACCGGGGTCAGGGTGAGAGTTTGGTGGAGTCACCCAAATGCCAACTGTGCACCCCGACACTTCCCAGGTCTTTGCACGGTCCCCAGAAATGGAGGGTCCGAGACAGCCCCGTCACTCTGCCAGGGACTCTCAGGCCCAGGCCCCACCTGGGTCTCCAGACTGAGACCCTGTTTCTATCTGCAGGGCTGAGCAGCGCTGCTCTGGGACAGCCCACAGCGGGCCCCAAATGGCCCCGACATTCACGGGCATGACCAGGCTAAGCGGCAGAAAGACCAAGCAGAGTTCCAGAGTGAGGTCTGCCAGGTGGGTCTCACTCCAGAGCCCAACTTCCTACCCACGAGATTGTGTGCTTTAAAAGTTGGGGTGGGCATTGGGGCCAGGGAGATAGTAGGGAAGGTAGTAGAGAGAGCAGGGAAGGTGCTTGCCTTGCATGCAGCTGACTTGGGTTTGATTCCCAACATCCCATACAGTTACACAGCACCGCCAGGAGTGATTCCTGAACGCAGAGTGAGGAGTAAGCCCTGCGCATCATCAAGAGTGGACCCCAAACCCAGATCAAACAAACAACAAAGCAAAACAAAAACCCACCAAAACCCTCTAAACTGGGGGTCAGGATAGAGAGAGTACACCAATTAAGGCATTTGCCTTGCATGTAGTTGACCCCAACCCTGATCCTTGAGCACTGATCTGGGAGTAGCTCCTCGGTACTGCTAATGACCTCTGAGTATAGACAGTAGTAGCCCCCAAACAGCACTGGGTGTGGCCCAACTCCCACCAAATAACCTGAGAATATAAGCAACATTGTGTGTGAGAGAGAGGGAGAGAGAGAGAGGGGGGAGAGAGAGAGAACAGAACTGGGGCCTCAGCCTAGCACAGTGAGACCTATAATAACAGCTTTTCCCCCAGGGCCACCTACAGACTGAACATACCATTAAAAACACGCTAATTATCCCTGGAAACTCCACCAATAAAATTCCTTCCTGCACCTTGGGTTCCAAAATGAGTCCTTGGTCTTATTTTTTTTTAATTATTATTAAGGCAATAAAATAATAATTATAAATCACAATTTGAGAAAAATATCACCTCCTAACTTCCCTGTCCACTCTCCTGGGTTTCTTAGGCCTGTTGGTGTCATGCTGGAGCCAGACCTAGTGGTGCCCAGCTTGGTGTTTAGGGTCACTCTTGGCAGATATTCAGGGGACCACATGGTACAAGGGATGGAACTGGATCTCTATCCTCCAGCCCCCATATATCAATTTGCTTCACACAATCCTGAGCCTAACAGGGAAGCTAATGGGGAGAGAGGCGCAGAGGGACAGCGAGAGCGGTAAGGTGCTTGAGGAACTTTCTGCCTGACTGGTTTGAATTCCAGCACCACATACAGAGCCAGGAATAGGGCCTTAGCCCTGCCAGGAGTGCCTAAACCCAAACCAAACCTAATCAGCAACCCCTTTTCTTCCCCACCCCCAATTATTAGCAATCATGTGCGGGTGGGGGGCTGAGACTCTGCAATATTTGTCTCAGCTTTGGGGGCCTGGCAAAGGAGTGCTCTAATCTAGCAGTGACCGGGACCAACAGGGCTATGGGCAGTTGTGCTGAGGGCGAGGGGACTGTGGTACTGGGGGCGAACTAGACTGCACCTAAGGCCGACAGACACCCCGCCCTGTGGCCATCGCCAGGGGTCTCCACAGTTCACAAAAACATTCCCACTGTTATTAAAATGTTTAGTTGAGTGTGACATAAAACCGTTGTGGTCACTGAGGTCCTCACACGCTTGATCACACAGCCTTAGGGAACGGCAGGCCTGCCATGGAGACTGGCGGGATGACACACAAGCAAAACGCCTAACAATGCACTTCCCAGTGTACCTGCTGTCCAATGACCCATGACTGCACAAAATTCCTTTGAGCAGGTATACCACTATTTAGATATTAGCTTATCGTTGGACATTTAAGTTACTTTCTGATATTCATTTAAAGGTAGCAATCCAATGACTTTACTCTTTTCCTTAGAGAAATTTTATACTAAACACAGGGCCAGGATTACTCTCATAAGACCAAACAATTTTATAATTTGTTGGTTGGTGCTGGGGCAACACCTGGCTGCACTTAGGGTTTCATCCTGCTTTGTGCTCAGCGATCAGTCCTGATGGGTCTCTACCACATAGGATGCCGGGACTGACTCTGGATCAGCCACCTACCAAGGCAAGCACCCTACTTGCTGTACTATTGCTCTGTGTTGATTTCAGACCACATCCATCAGTGTTCTGGGGCTACTTCTGTTTTGTTTTAGGCTTACAACCAGCTGTTCTCAGGGCTTATTTTTGGCTCTGCACTCAGGAATCACTCCTCACAGACTCAGGGGCCTGTACATCTGGTTTCAGGGAGTGAACCCAGATGGGCTACATGCAAGGCAAGTGACCTACTCGCTGTACTATTGCTCTAGTCCTGTAGGGGCTACTCTGTCTTGGTGCTAGGTGTCACTCCCTATGGTGCTTCAGTGTGGACTCAAACCCCCTCCTGCATGGGAGTGGGTATATTGGCCTTTTCTCTTTTTATGGGTTGGGGTCTCCTAAGTGGTGTTTAGGAAGCTTCAGGGACACTCCTGGGAATTCTTTTTTTCTTTTTGCTTTTTTGGGCCACACCCAGTGATGCTCAGGGTTTACTACTGGCTCTGCACTCAGGAATTATTCCTGGAAGTGCTCGGGGACCATGTGGCATGTTTGGGATCAAATCGGGTGGGCCACGTGCATGGTAAATGCCCCCCCTCACTGTACTATCACTCTGGACCCACTCCTGGGAATTCTTGGCCATGTGGCCTAGATTGTTCAATGAGAAGACCCAAGGATACTGGGAATTACCAAAGTGGGAGCCAGTGGTGCTCAAGAGGCCATATGGTACCAGCAATTGAACTTGGGTCAGACTTATGCCAGGCACGTACCTTAACCTTATACTATCTTTCTCACCTAAGCAATTACCCTTTGAACTATCTTTCTGATCCTGATTCTTTTTTTTGGGGGTCACACCTGGCAATGCTCAGGGGTTACTCCTGGCTCTACACTTAGGAATTACTCCTGATGGTGCGGGGGCCATATGAGATGCTGGGGATTGAACCCGGTCAGCCATGTGCAAGGCAAACGCCCTACCCGCTGTACTAGCACTCTGGCTCCATGATCCTGATTCTCAAAACCAACTGTTTCACTTCCATGTACACTGCATCTCAATGTTGCAAACACTGTGTATCATATAAACACTGCATGTGCCACATAAACACTGTGTGTGCCATGTAAGTACCAGGGTGTGTGTTGTATGTACATTATATACTTATACATGCAGACTCAGTTTATTCCACAGGTATAATCTCCATATACACGGTATAAGTCAAGGGCACTGCCAGCTCCACCCAGTCCTGCTGAAAGGTCTCTTAAGCTGCTGTGCCTTAGACCTGAGCCCATGGGCCATTGCTAACAACTAATCAACCCAGAGGCCGACCTTTGACCACTGAAAACATGTGCCACAAACCACTGGGCCAGTCCCATTACGTTCTACTTGGGAACACCCTAAGAGGGAGCTGATTGGGAAGGAGGCCCAGAGGCAAGCCTGAAACAGGCCGTGATGGTACTGGGCAGCCCTAGCGGCCTTCAGAGGGCCAGGCCAGTGCTGGGTTCCTGCTTTACAGAGCAGAAACTATGGCCCTGCCGAGGAAGATGCTGCTTCCTGGGCTGCTGAGCTCCTGAGCTGCCGGCCTTCCCGTTCCTCAGCCTGCCAGCGAGACCTAGGTGTCTCGGCAGCTTCCCGCCTCCAGTCCTCCTCGGCCCCACCCCTTTGGCTGGGCCAAGATCACCCCATCTCCTCTCAAGGCCTCCTTCTGCACTGGGTGCCTTCTGGGGACATTGGTGGTAGGATATATCACTGGTAGAGGGATGGGTATTGGAACATTGTATAAACTCAATCATAAACAGCTTTGTAATGGTCTATCTCATGGTGACTCAATCAATTTTTAAAAAGTCATCATATAAATTATGATAGTAATTAAAGAAAAAAAAACAACATGTGTTGGATCAAAACTTCATATTAAGGGTGAGAGGGAAATGGGGGACAGTGGTATCGGGAAGTGTGCACTGGTGGAGGGATGGGTATTGGAACACTGTATGACTGAAAACCAATCATGAACAACTTTATAATGGTTTATTGCATGGTGATTCAATAAAAAATAAATTATTAATAATATTTAATGCGGCGGCCGCGGAGGCGGCCGCGCCTGGGCGGCACCGTCCATATGGTCCCCCTAGCGCCGGAGTAATCCTGAGTGCAAAGCCGGAGAACCCCTGAGCGCGGTGTGACCCAAAAAAAAAAAAAAAATAATAATAATATTTATATTTATGTTCGGTTTGCTATGGAGCTGGGAAGGGGCCCAAGGTGTCCCCAAGGAGGTTTTTCCTTGCATCTTCCCTACAATCCATGATCAATTATGATGAAAGGCAGGATGGTGAGATCCTTCCTTCCCAAGTCCTCTCAAACTGACATACATGTCACAGACAGTGGGAGACTTCGACTGTCCACTGTGATTCGAAAGCAGCTTTCTCAGCCCCTCCAGGTCACAGGAGATTAGTTTCTTTTTTTATTTATTTATTTATTTATTTATTTATTTATTTGTTTGTTTGTTTATTTATTTATTTGTTTGTTTTGCTTTTTGGGTCACACCTGGCAATGCTCAGGAGTTACCTCCTGGCTCTTTCGCTCAGAAATTGGGACCGGGAGCGATAGCCCAGCGGGTAGGGCGCTTGCCTTGCAATGTGGCCGCCCATGCTGGCCGGGGTTCGATCCCCGGCATCCCATATGGTCCCCTGAGCACCGCCAGGAGTAATTCCTGAGTGCAGAGCCAGGAGAAACCCCTGAGCATTGCCGGATGTGACCCAAAAAAAAAAAAAAAAAAGAAAAGAAATTACTCCTGGCGGTGCTCGGGGACCATATGGGATACCGGGGATCGAACCAGGGTTGGCTGCGTGCAAGGCAAACGCCCTACCTGCTGTGCTATCGCTCTGGCCCCTGAGATGAGTTTCTGACTATAGCCACAGCCCTTTTGAGAGAACCAAGTCTGTTAGTGATAGAGAGCCTGATGCACCAGGAAGAAATCTGGTCTGACTTCATGCAGCCTACAAAGGCAATTACTGGCTTGCCCTGGAAGGAATTCTAGGGACTCAGGCTAAAATACCTGCTCTGCAGGCAGTTTTCCTTCTGTGTTAGGGCACGACTTGCTGTGTGGGCCTGCGGTTCCCATGGCAGATGTGAATTTTCACAGTTGTTTGTTTTTTGTCTGCCAGATAGATGGAAAGACCCCCTTCTACCAGGAGAGCCCCATCAACAGTGCCCCTGGCATCTCAGAGAATGCCAGGCTTAGATGGGGGGGTGATGGCACCTTGAGGCAAAATCAGGTCTCCTCACATCTTTTATTATTATTATTATTATTATTATTATTATTATTATTATTACTGGTATCAAATACGACATGGGTAGCTTGCCAGGCTCTGCCTGTGCGGGTGGTATACTCTTGTAGTCACCTCTGATCTCGAGCATTTATTGATGAACCGCCAGTAACAATTATAGTCCTCATTCTCATGACTGGATGGAATGCTTTGAGGCTCTTTATGTTCCTGGAGCAAGCAGATGCCCTTGGGCTCTACTAGCATGAGACAGGACATATGGAGATGTTACTGGTGCCAGCTCGAGCAAATCGATGATGAATGGGAAGACAGTGACAGTGATTATTATTATTATTATTTTGCTTTTTTGGGTCACACCCAGCGATGCTCAGGGTTACTCCTGGCTCTTCGCTCAGGAATTACTCCTGGTGGTGCTCAGAGACCATATGGGATGCCAGGGATTGAACCCGGGTCAGATGTGTGCAAAGCAAAAGCCCTACCCGCTGTATGCCCTACCCACTCCTTGCCCCCCCCCCCACATCTTTAAGATCCGCATTCCTCATTCTAGGAAGTTCCCTGCCCAGGAAAATGAGCTCAGAGTCCAAAAAGCATTTTTCTCTTGTACAGTCAGGACGTTGGCAATTGCCACATGTGCAACAAAAAGACAAAGGCGGGGTCTGCTATTGCTCCAAATTCCCCTCTGCTGAGACTGACGCCTGTCATTGTCTCTAGTGGGCCTCTAGTTGGGTGATGGGAAGCCCCTAAGCAGATCCGTCAGCTTCTTCCTCCAGGCAGCCCTAAACTCGAACCTCAAGTTCCCTTTCCCTCTCTCACCCATGCAGCACTGCTACTTAACGTCCCATCCGCCTCAGCCCTCTGTTCATGCCTCAAACGCAGCCTTTTCAGCGATGGCTCAGCCCGCACTGCTTCCCAGCACACGGCACATTTCTCCAAGGCCTGGGGTTCACTGGACTTCGGCAGTGCTCCACAGGCACTACCACTCTGGGCCTGGACCAAATTCATCGTACCCCATTCCTTTCACCTCTCGGGAGCATCCCGTTGGCAGGTCACCTACAGGGCTCCTAGGATGTGAGGCTGAGGTGGCCCCCTCAAATGAAAGCAGAGTCATCAATGGGGGAAACAGCAGCCCCAGGGAAATGGGGGGGCTCTGCTTCTGTCAGCTGGGGTCTGTATCCACCTCTCCTCTTGGGGAACCACCTGGATCCAGCTTCCCTAGTCCTTGCTGGCCATCAGAGGGACTTGGTGTCCAGGTGGACACCTCTGTCCTCAAATTCAAGAGTGACGCGCAGGGATGTGCGGGCTCCTCACGTCAGTCCAGACGGGTGACCCCTCTACTCTCCCAGGAGTCCAACAGGGCGTTTCCCTCACAGCCTGGCCCTGTGAGCTCAGGAATCGGATGTTTCCGGGTTACAAATCCCACGGGATGAAACTCCTGCTGCATCTCTGCAGGGTCACCTTCATCCTTTCACAGAAGCAAACCCCCCAACAGCTGTGCCCTGCAGCTCCCTCCTGGGCACTCGTGATGGCCTGTGACCTCCCAGCCTCATGGTGCCAGGGGGACAGCCAGGCTCCACCTCTAGGCCAGAGAAAGGGGGAGACGATGGATCATCTTCCTTCCCCCACCATGGGCCTTGATTGGACACCTGCCAATGAGGCATCTTTTTTTTTTTTTTTGGGGCACCCGCAAGCTCAGGGGAACCCGCTCCAACCGGCCCCCGCGGCCCCGGGGGGGGGGCACGCCCCCCCGCTGGGCTAGCCCGCCCATGGGCATCTTTTGATCCTCAAATCCTGCCCTGTTGTCTTGATGCCTGGGGTGTAGGGGCCCCCTACCTACACTCACCGAATGAGCAAAAGCTCAAATCCTCATCCTAGAGACATCTACACCTTGGCAAGTTAGGAGATGGAGCAGCTCCAGTGGAAGCTACAGAGTTGGGGGACTCTGACCCACAGCAGGGGGTGATGCTCCCCTTGTGCCCCGCCTGCACAGACACCCCCCAGGAGGCTGCTTCCGAGATGAACCAGGGCGCCTGTTTCTTGAGGAGGGAAAACAATGAATCTCTCAGTGACTCTTAAGCTGGCTCTGGGACAGGAGGGAAACCCTCTGGGGGCCTCAGTGCTTCCCTCCTGACCCTCTGAGGCTCTGAGCAGGGCACTCACCACCCCGGCACAGCTGAAGAGGAGGTGGCCGGAGACGGGGCTCCAGCTGAGCATGCCACAGGGCCCAGGGAAGCACCGGTGACCTCCCAGTCCTGCTCTTACCATCGTCGGTCTCCACAAAGACGCGGAGTCCCAGGTCCTGGTTGCGGGTCAGCAGCCAGCGGTCACTGGCTGCTGTCACGTCCAACACCAGCCAGCCCTCGTCCCCAGCTTGGAGCGTCTGAAGATCCAAAAACAACAAGTCAGACTCCCTGTGGACACGAAAGAACAATTAACGGGGCTGAGGATGGCACCGCTCCCCGCTTCCAGTTCCCGGGGATGGGTTGAGGGTCTCTGCCCCCTGGCTCTGAGCTGGGCCTCTCACGGGCCTGGCTCACTCCACCCACAGTGCCTGCAACTCCTGCCCGTGCTCTCCCGAAGATGAGCACTGAGTCTATATACAGAGGGGCTACTGCACCCATGTGAAAGTGGGGGAAACTGAGGCTCAAGCTCAGCACTGACAAGGCCCCACAGCCAGGACAGGCTGGGTCTCTCCTCGTGGGCCCTTGGACAAGTGTCTGTCCCTATAGTGGGCTCCCAGGAGCTCCCCTGGCCCCCTGGAAAATGCCCCCCAGGCTGGTACCTGTTGGGCTGTTCCCTGACCACCTCGAACATGCTGACGTGGAGGGTCTGGTTGAGTGGACGGGAGCTGGGCAGCTTGTAGATCCGGAATTCGGCGGCTGTGACTGCCTCCCCGCCGGGATCTGGGTCAGGTCAAAGAGGAACTCCTTCCAGTGCGGCTCCTGCTGGCCCAGGGGACGGTCACGCTCCACTGCAAGGAAAATTGGGGTCACTTGGGCGCTGCTGGGCTCAGGCTCAGGTAGGCAGAGCAGGGGGAGCTGGAGAAGGTGGGTGTACAGTTCCCTGGGGAGAGGAAGGCACAGGGGGAGGATGGATGTACCCCCCAAGCTGTCTCAGGGATCAGAGGATGCCTCAAGACTGGGCAGTGGGGCAGGCAGGGAGGTCCTGTCTCAGGGCAGCTGCCAGCTAGGGCACCTTCCTTCTGCCTCCTCAGCCCCTGACCAGCCTGCTCCCATTTGACCCCTGTGTACTGGGACCCAGTGACAAGAGGCCTCAGAGCAGACCAGGCTCAGCAGACCCTGTGGGGTGGGGGACGGGACAGGGTTGGACAGTGGTGGGGCGGGGCATGAACCGCAGCTGACGGCTGGAGCCCAGCCTTGAGGGTGACAGAGAATCTGCTACCATATCCAGGGAGGTCCCTGCAGAGAAGGGATCAGTGTGAGCAAGGTCCTGGATCTGTGGCACAAAAGGTGCGGCAGGGAACCCAACCATCAACATGCTGCAAGGCCTGTTGGAATGTGGGAACAAAGGATGGAGCCAGGATCTGAGCAGGCTTCCTGGAGGAGGGGACATCTGGGCTGGCCTTGAAGGATGGGGGCAGTCTTGGGGGCGAAGGGGCAGGGAGGAGTTCTGGGCAGAGGGCACATCGCCCACAGGTGTGAAAGGGTGGGACTTCCCACTGGTCTAGGGGTGGGGCCTGAGGTGTGCTGATCTGACCTGGACTGTGCTCTAAGGAGCCTGGGCTCAGGCCCATGGGACGGGTTCCAGGTATGGGGGTGGGGGGCAACAGAGCAAAGCCTGAGGGAAGGGAAGGCACAGGCTGGTGGGGAACCTGAGGTGGGGCCCAGGGGTGTGGAGCCCTGACAGTCAGGGGGGGGCCGCGGCTGCAGGATCAATCCCACATTTCCCCGCTGCCCGGAAATGCCCAGGAGGGTCTATTTTGGGTGTTCGCTTTGGCCTCCTGTCCCTTTCACACACTGAAAATCTGTTTCCAGAAAGCAGGGGTGGGGGCCACCCAGTGCCTTCCTCCAAGCCCAGCACTGAGATTTTAATGACACGTCTGAGTCTTTTAAAAGATTCCCACTCTGGTCACTGGGCTTGGTGACCACAAGTCACCAGGCTGGTGGCAGGGCCGGATGTGGGAAGTGTTTCCTGCCTTGTGGGGACCCAGGTCAAGGGACAGCTGGGTACAGCTGTGCTGGGCAGCCATGGACAGACAGGGCCATTCTCTCTGTGCACAGACCAGGGAAAGGGAGCAGAGATCCCAAGTGATAGGGGCCTGATGCCCAGCGAAGGCCTGTCCCCCAGAACATGGCTGCTTTCCAGGCTCCCCAAAGCATGTGGGGTGGGGTCCATCCCTGGGCAGGGTCAGAATATCTACACAGCTGTCCTCTCCCCAGCTCTACTGTAGCTTTGGGAACAGTTCCATGACTCAGGCGGGTTGGTCTCTGTTAAAGGGCCGTATGACACCCCTGCTCCAGGATGAGCCAGGTCTAGGCTGTGGGTTGTTACTGGGGGTGATCCAGAGAGAGGCTGGGTCTCGGCCATGCTGTTCCCCCTCCCAACACTCATCAGTGATGTGTCCTGGGGCGCCCTGGGAATCTGCCTGCAGGCTGAACGCCGTGTTCTGTGGGATCCAAGATGGAGGAGCCCCAACCTGACTCCTCTGCGCCTCCCTCCCTGACCTCGGAAATGCCGCCTAACTTCCATCCAGTGGGTTTGCCCACTAATGCCTCCCAGGCTCGTACAGTGATGAGCCCGGCCAGGGAAATGATCTCTCCAAACCGGTGATGTTACTGGGATGCTGCATCAAACTGGACGTTACTGTAACTGACTGAACGGCCCCTTCATTAGAACAATGAGGATATATGACTTTCCAGCCATTGCCCCTTGGGATTAGGGAAGCTATTTCCCAAATGATGGCGTTGAGGAATGGCATTGGTTCAGACCTGAACTCCCCTCTGAGTGTTCCTATGCAGGTTACACCTGCCTTGGCCCATGAAACAGCATTGAGAAGTGCAGATGCTCTAGCCAGGTGCTGGGGACTCTGGTCCTAGTCCTGACCCCACCTGTGAAGGACATACGGGGATTCTTCTCTCTAGTGCTGTCAAAGGGCTTTGTAAAAGGCAGAGATTATGAGATGAGAGTGATGGCCATTCCTTAGGAGCAGAGTGCAGGGATGGTGCCAATTTTCAAAATAAATTGAGGGGTAAAGTCATAATATCCACCTTCAATTAACAAGACCCCCATATGAAACACAGAAGCCATGAGGAAAAAAAGGAGATCATAGACCGGAGGGACAGTACAGCGGGTAGGGTGCTTGCCTTGTACATGATCAACCTGGGTCCAATCGCTGGCATCCCATATGGTCCTCTGAGTCTGCTAAGAGTAATCCCTGAACATAGAGTCAGCAGTAAGCCCTGAGTACCACTAGGTGTCATAAAAAAAATAAAGGAGATATTGATTTCCCCCTTTTTGTGTTTTCTTGGGGGTCACACTCAATGATGCTCAGGGCTTTCTCCTGGTGAGCTTCAGACCATATGGGGTGCTGGGGGAAATACATGGGTCAGCTGTGTTCAAAGCAAGCTCCCTACTGCTATACTATCTTTCCAGCCTTTAGGAGCAGATTTTCTAAGCCACATTTGGTGGTGCTCAGAAGCTACTCCCAGCCCTACTCTCAGCTCTTTCCTTGGAGATCACGTGCCAGAGATTGAACCCAGACCTCTTGCATACAAAGAATGTGCTCCAACCAACTGTGCAATCTCTCCTGCCTTCAACTTCCTATTTCTAATGAGAATAGCCCCAGGATCCACCCCAGCTCCAAATGTTCTTCTGAGGACCACCAAGAGTAACCCCCTAAATACCCCAAGCACTTCCCAGAGATAGTCCCAAAATGAAAACAAAACAAAACCCCAAAGCAAGTGGCATAAAAGCCAGGTTGGACTATATTGTTGCTGGTCCCCACTGCTGTTAAAGTTTGGTGGATCGCTGAAAGGACTATGGGAAAGGGCAAGTTCTGTATAACGTTAATGTGATTTTTCCAGTAAAACTCTGCTGGCAATTGAGGATTTGGCAAGTTCTTTCCAAGGTTCAGTAGATTAGATGTGCAGGGTAAGAGATATTCCTTCTTGGCCTGTGGGATTCCTGCCCTGAACCCAGGCCTTCTGCATGTCCACCATGCACTCGAGCCCACTGGAACAGCTCCTTTGATCCTGTCGACCTTTGCTTTAATAGGGGTCACTTCTCATCGTGCCTGGGATACTTGGGGCTGTCAATGCCAGAACAGCAAGCCAGCACTGGTGGTGCTGTGGAGGTCATGTAGTGTGGGGAACCAGACTCTGGATCCTGTTTACACAAGGCATGTGTGCGGTCCATCACCTGAGCCATATACTCTTTATGGGAGGTGGGGGTGGATCACACCAAGTAGTGCTCAGGGGCAGTTCCTGGCTCTGTGCTCAGGAGGGCCCTGGTGGTACTTGGGGGACCATGTGTGACGCTGGGGATCTGAATTCGAGTCAGTAGGATGCAAAGAGTCTTTAAGGCCTGTGCTATCTCTCCATAGTGCCCACTACCCCATCCATTCTCGGCACAGTATGAGCATCTTGCATGATCAAGTCACAATATAGTCACAAAAAATAACTGGGGAACTGGTATTGGCACAATACTGCTATTAACTAAACTACAGTTTTTCTTGACCTTTTCCCACTTATATCTATATATATCTATATATATATTTTTTTTTTTTTTTTTGCATAGTCTGTGCCTCAAACAGACCATGGCAATCATACCTGGCAATGCCCAAAGGGTTACTGCTGGCTTTACACTCCAGGAATTACCCCTGGCAGTACTTGAGGAGACAGCATATGGGATGAGAGATTGAACCTGGGTCAGCCTCAAGCAAGGCAAATGCACAACCTGCTGCACTATCTCTCTAGAACCTAGATAATGTCTTTATATTTTATTTTATTTTTTTTGCTTTTGGGTCACACCTCGGCATGCTCAGGGGTTTCTGCTGGCTCTGCACTCAGGAATTACTCCTGGCGGTGCTCTGGGAGACCATATGGGATGCCGGGATCGAACCCGGCCGGCACAGGCCGGCCGCATGCAAGGCAAACGCCCCAACCCGCTGGGCTATCACCCGACCCCAGATAATGTCTTTTTTAAACCCAGGATTCTACTCCAGAACCCAACATTTCCTCTGTGATCTCTGATCTGTGACCATTGCAAAGTCTCCTTGTGTTCCATGAGCCTAATATTGAAACAGTGCTGGTCAGTGATTTCATAGCCTAGCCCTCTCCTAAGTAGTCTAGAGCTCTGGATTTGGGAGAAGCATAGAAGGGAGCAGAGTCCCTTTTCATGGTGAATCAACAGGACAATATAACATCAATGCTGTTAGTACCAGTGATACTAACAGATTCTTTGGTTAAAGTGGCATCTGCCAGGGGCCAGAGTAATAATAGCACAGCAGGTAGGGTATTTGCCTTGTATGTGGCTGACCCAGGTTTGATTCCTGGCATCCCATATGGTCCCTCGAGCACCGCCAGGAGTGATTCCTGAGTGCAGAGCCAGGAGTAACTCCTGAGCATCACTGGGTGTGACCCAAAAAAGAAAAAAGAAGTGGCATCTGCCAATTTCCTTCACTGTAATATAATTTTCAATTTTTCTCTTGGAAGTAATAATAAATATTTCAGGTGAGATCTTTGAGATTATATACATATATCCTGGTTTTTGTTCTGTTTTGGCTTTTGGTTTGGGTGGCTCCTTAGTGGTGCTTGGGACCATCCTTCGCAGTGCTGGGTAATTTGTGCTGGTGAATGGTGAGCACTGTAAAGGCAGAGACCCAACAACATGAGGGGGAAATGGAGGCTACCAGTGGCCTGCCCAAACCCTCTGTACTTGGGGACCCAGAAAAAAGACTCAGGTCCCTTCTTCCAAGGACCCCTCTCCCTAGGAAAGCCCTTGGGGTCCAGCATCGCTACTTTCCTGGAGGGGTATTGCTGCTACCTTGGGAGTGGTTTCCCCATCACAGCGGATTCCCCGAGAAGTCACCCTGTTTCCTCTCTCCTTGCCTGTTCCCTGTGGGGAAGTCAGGCTGCCCCAGGCCCCAGAGGGGGGAAACAGGCCACGCCTGTCTGGCTGGTCCTGCTGGCGACCAAGGCACTAGGGCGGAGGGAGGTGCACCACCTCTGACCCAAACCAGCCCCCTGTGCCGCTCCGGGAGGAGGTACAGTCCTGTCCCCTTCCGAGCCTGCACCCTGCGGAGCTCCCTCACCCTGAAGTCCCAGTGCCCCTCTCGGAGGTATCTTTAGTCAGCTCTCATCAGGAACGTTTTCAAGAGCCATTTCCATAAATGACTCTGTACTCATGATTACGGGGGCTGGATCCAGACGCTTCCACCCCCAAATTAAAGGGGAACACCCGCATGCTGCACCACATCAAGCCCGCCATGGCCAAAAATAGAGCTGAGGAGCTGTGAGCACAGATGGATGCAGTCTCCAGTTCAGAGCCCGGAGTCTTCCAGAAGGATGTGGTCAGGTGACACATCCCTCTGCCCTGTGAGGAGGCAGAGGCTGGATGGACCTCCCCTGCATTCACCCTGAGGAGCCCCCCACTGGGGGTGGGCAGGAGTGGGCACACCCTTTTTGATGGGAGCTAGACAAGAAGAGCAGAGACTTGCCAGGGTCCTGTGTCAGGTTGGGGACCCCGTGGGGACTCTGTGACTGGGAGCCCCTGGGAAAGGAGCACCCTGACGCCTCAGGATGGTGGACCGAGGGCAGGGTGGGGAGTCACCTGTCTACAAGGTCCTCCTGTCACCTGGTGGTCTGAGGATGCTCCTGAAGGATTCCTGAGGATTCCTCCAGGCACAGTCTGTGGGGCTGGGACTGAAGTCACTGTCTGCAGGCAGGACTGGCTCGCTTCTGTGACCTGGCCAGGCCCAGTCTTCCTGGCTCCCCTGCTTCCTGCTGCTCCCTGACTCCTTCACTCTGCCCTCACGGCCTGAGATTAGGGGCTAAGGAAGGTCTGCCACAAAGATGCAGATTTAGTCCTTGCTCATAGTTTTCTGGGGAGAAATAAAAAGAACAGACATGGTTCTGGATCAAACCAGCAGAAGAGAAGAGACACAACAATGATGGAAGGAGTGGGGTGTCTTTGGGTGGGGTGGGGGAGTTGGGAGACTCCGATTCATGGAAACCCCTCTTTTTAAAAACATATCACATCAATGGTGCTTTGGGGTGGCTCCCGGCTGTATCTGGGGCCCCTGCTGTATCAATGATTGAACGTGCCTGCATAGCAAAGCCCAGCCCTTTGACCCATTTCTCATTCATTCCCTTTTCAAAACATTTCTGTTACTGGTCCGCAACCAGTAGATGGTCAGCAACTACACCACCTCCGCTTCGCTGATGACATCGTTCTAATAACACCAAACATTAGCCAAGCGGCACAAATGCTGACTGACTTCAACCGAGAATGTGGAAAGATAGGTCTACAGCTGAATCTAAAGAAAACCATGTTTATGAAAAATGAACTAGTTCCAGAGGCCCCATTCACTCTCAATGGAACAAACATCTCTGAATGCAGCAGTTATGTGTACCTAGGTCGAGAAGTCAACATGATGAATGACCTAAAAATCTGAGTTGCGCAGGGAAGAAGAGAGCGGCATGGAATGCCTTCAAAGGCATCGAAGAAATAGCTAAAAGGACAAAGAACCTCCGGCTCCGGGCACATCTCTTTGACTCCACCATTCTCCCTGCATTAACATACGCCTCAGAGACATGGGCCCTACGAAAGCAGGATGAGAATGCTATTCGGGTCTCCCAGAGAGGAATCGAAAGAGCTATGCTTAGAATATCACGCCTCACTCAAGTGAGAGAAGGAATCCGGAATTCTGACCTCCGCTATTCCAGAATCAGGGACGCTGTCTCGCTTGCCAAGGCATCGAAAATCAGATGGGCTGGACATGTAATGCGATTTGGAGACAACCGCTGGACTAGAGCCGTTACCGACTGGATCCCACGGGATGTCAAAAGATCACGTGGCCGCCCACCTACAAGATGGTCAGACTTCCTTGTCAAGACCCTGAAGGAACAGTTTGAGGCTCTTCATATTCCTGAATCAACCAGATGCCATTGGGCTACATTGGCACGTGATAGGGTCCAATGGAAATGTTACTGGTGCCCGCTCGAGCAAATCGATGAATAATGGGATTCAAGTGATTCAAGTGATTCCCTTTTCAAAGCAGAAACAAAGGTGAGGGTGCTATAGGAGCAAAAGTACAGAAGTAGGATATAATCTGTCCCATCAACTGCGTTCCCGCTGAGAGGCAGGCATCAGCTGCCCCACAGGACATTTTACCTAGTCCTACACAAGGAGACCTCATGTGTGTATGTGTGTGTATTGTATGTGCTTGTGAAAGGGTGGAGACAAAAGCAGTCTCGCATGTGCTAGGCAAGAGCTCTACCATCGAGCTTTACCCCCTGCCTTTACTTCATTTTATTTTTATTTTTATTTTTTTTTCTTTTTTGGGTCACACCCGGAAATGCTCATGGGTTACTCCTGGCTCTGCACTCAGGAATTACTCCTGGCGGTGCTCGGGGGACCATATGGGATGCCGGGGGATCGAACCTGGGCCAGCGCAGGCTGGCCGCGTGCAAGGCAAACGCCCTACCGCTGGGCTATTGCTCCGGCCCTACTTCATTTTAATGGTGAGGAAACGAAGTTCAGAGACTTTAAAGAAACTGAATAATGTTTTAAAGTTCCAAAAGGGATAGTCAGGACTAAAAATTCAGGCTTACTGACCAAGAAAACCAAAGCAAAGACAAACTAATGCAGCTATATCAAACCAAGAAGCTTCTGCACCCTGGAAGGGAAACAAGGTCCAGTATAAAAAAGCAAAGTTGCTTTTATACTGGGGGAGAGGATATTGCCCACCGCTCGTCTGATAAAGGTTTGATATTCAAGATACACAAAGCTCTGGTGGAACTTTACAAGCAAAAACAACCAACCCCATCAAAAAAAGGGTAGGGGGAGAGACATGGACAGAAACTTCCTCAAAGAAGACAATACCTTGTCAAAAGGTATATTAAAAATTGCTTTGCATCATTTATCATCAGGGAAATGCAAATTTAAGCAAACAACAATAAGATATTATCTCATGCCAGTGAGATTGGCACACACCACAAAGAACTGAAACAACCAGTTTTGGCATGATGTATGGAAAAAGACCTTCATTCACTGCTGGTAGGAATGTTGACTGGTCCAACCTCTCTGGAAAACAATACGGACACTTCTCACAGAACTAAGAGTTGAGTTTCCTTATAACCCAGCAATTCCACTTCTTGGCATCTACCCCAAATGTCCGAAAGCTCTATTCATAAAAGACATTTGCACTCCTATATTCATTGCAGCACTATTCACAACAGCCAAAAGTCTGAAACCAACCTAACAATCATCCAAGAACGAACGATGAGATAAAGGAACTATAGTACATCTACATAAAGCAATGTTAGTTGGCTGTAAGAAAAGATGAAATCATGCAATTTTCTGCTATGTGAACGAATCTGGAGAATACCAATCTGAATGAAATTACTAGGAGAGGGACAGACACAGCATGTTCTCTCTCATATGTGGGATATAAAAAAACTCAGTAGAGGAATAACAAATGCCCAAAGGCAGGAGGAACCAAGAGCTGGTCTTCTATAGGAGACTGACAGGGGCGGCGTGGAGAGTCTGTGCACTGGTGGTTAGGGGACACATTAGGACAGTGATGGAGGGAAGTGGACAGTCTGGTGTGAGATGTGGAATTGCAATGCCTTATGTGAGAAACCCTACCAATGACAGCTTTATAAACCACAGTGCCTAAAATAAAATTTAAAAAGTAATAAAATTAAATTCAGGCTTATTTAGCCATAGAAAAGATTATTGATAACCAAAAGCTACTTAAAAGTTTCCTGACCCGGAGTGAAACAGTGGTAGGCCCACTTGCACATGGGTTTGATCCAGCAGCACCCCATCTGGTCCCGAGCACCACCAGGTGTAATACCTGACTGCAGAACCATGAGTAACCTCTGAGCATTGCTGAGTGTGACCCAAAAAGAAAAAAAAGAAGATAAATGTGAGGTAACCCTACAATGCAGTACAACTCTACAACTTAGGTTTTGTGTCTGTGTATGTGTTTACTTTTTGGGTCACATCCAGCAAAGTCAGGGGTTACTCCTGGCTTTGCATTCAGGAATTACTCCTGGTGGTACTTGGGGACCATATGGGATGCCAGGGATCGAACCCAGGACAGCTGTATGCAAGGCAAACGCCGTACATGCTGTGCTATGGCTCCAGCCCCTTTTGTGTGTTTTTGGTTTTTCATCCATGCTTGGAACTAAACACAGTGCTGCATGTATGCAGGGGTCAGTAGTAGAGCCCGCCTTGCAGGCATGAGGCTACAAGTTCAATCTTTGCATTACTGCTTGTGAGCCCCTGCATTACAACTTTCCATATCTGATGTACCATAACCAGAACGTGTGTGAGCACCACAGTCTCATTCACAGTGCTGTTCACTGCACCTACGGACAGGCTGGGCCCTGGGCTGGGGAAGAGGAAGCTTCTGTGAAGAAGAGCAGAGGGTGCAGGCAGGGAGTCAGCTTGCTGTGCCACCTGGAGAAAAATCACCAAACTCCTCTGGACCTCTGTCTAAACTGTGCTGGAAATGAAGGAGCACTTGAGATTCTGGGCAAGTGCCCAAACATCTCCACCATCCCTGAATCTCCCCACGGGGTAGCACTGAGAGCAGTTCCTTTCAGAGGAGGACACTGATGTCAGTGTGGGGACTGGAAAACCTGAAGCACACTCAGGGAAGGCAGCAGAGTCCAGGTGGGAATTCAGCCCGGCCAGCTCGGAACCCCAACCCAGTCACTGCTAATGGATGACTTGGTGGCTGTCACCGGAAGGTTAGCACTGTGAGGGAGAAGTATGGCTTCACTGGTGGTCACAGCCCCATCACTAGAGCCGTGTCTGGCATGAGGTGGTAGCGCCCAAGTTTGTGGATTTTGTGGCCTCCAGGAGGCTGGGGGCCATGAGCTGAGAGTGGGGTGGGAGAGGTTCACAGGTCATGAACCAGAGAGATAGGACAGTGCTAGGGCTCTTGCCCTTTGCATGTGGCCGGCCCAGGTTCAATCTTCAGCATCCCATATGGTCCCTTGAGCTTGCCAGGAGTGATCTCTAAGTGCAGAGTTGGGAGTAAGCCCTATGCTCTGCTGGGTGTGACCCGTCCCCCCAAAAAAACACATCAGAGTCATGGGTGAGCCTGGAAGCACCTCATTTTTCTGCAGCATCCTATTGGCCGGATGAGAAAGCAGAGGCCAGGGGAGGGAAGGGACGTGGCTGGGGCCCGCAGGAGACAATGGCGGCCCAGGTACTCTTGCCATGCAGCTCAAGGCTCGCTCCTCCCGAGCTCAGGTGACAGCCAGGACAATCTCCCCCGTCCCATGAGAGAAACTACTGTCCTGCCCATTACTGGGTCCTGCCCAAGCGAAGCCAAGAGTCTGCAAGGTGGAGAGCGCAGGTCAGCAGGCCCAAGGTCCACTGCAGGCACTGTCCCTCTGACAGAGCTGCTGACTGAACTCAGACCCGGCGGGAGGCTCGTGGATAGGTCCTCTGGATCCGAGGGATGCGCTGAGGCGGCCTCTCAGGAGCCGGAGGAGGTGGAGGGGGGGGGGCGTGGAGGCACAGGTGTGGGAGCCGGGGCGTGGGTGCCGTTTCCCAGCCACTCTGCCCTTAGACCCCACAGGGTTCAGGGGCTGGGCCTCCCAACAAGGAGCCTCTCTGGGAGGCGTCTAACCCTGCATCGCCCGTAATCACCAGTTAAACTACTCAGCTGAGAGTCTCGGGAGCAATTAGTCCCTGGGACAGAGCTGCCGCCCGCCCACTGCCTGGGCTTCCTCGGAACAAAGCAGCTTGTTGATCCCACAGCCTCAGAGGCCCAAGACCCAATGAAACACGCTCAGCCGGTGTGGGGAGAAACCTGGACTTGGAATTCATGGCCTGGATGAGGCCGTGGACCAGCTGCTGTGGCCCCGGCTGCCACCTAACCTCTCTGAGCCACGGAAGGGCCTGGGAAAACAGCGTCACATGCTGCCACACGGGAGAAACGAGGACTTACAAGTTTCTGGGCGCCAAATGCTAATTTTCACTCAGAGAATCGATGGAGACCCCTTCAGGGTGGCTTTGAAAGTCTGTTTCTGGAATCCACACGTGTGTAAGACACGTGGTGTGTCTTATACAGGAACACTGAGGCTGGCCAGCAGTTGGGACGACGGAGCCAGCAGGGAGCAGGCCAGGTTCACCCCACAGGATTATTGTCCAATCACACAACCCGACGACGCACCCAGGCTCCCCTTTGACAAGGAGGGATCTGAGGCTCAGGGCCCGGGCAGGACTCCCGCTCCAGGGCAGAGGCCGAGGGGCCAGTCCCGGGGGAAGAGGCTGCAGGGCCTCTAACCAGGCAGTGGCCGCAGCTCTGCTCACCGCAGCTCCGGGGGGCCCTGTGCGCCTTGACCAGGGGTGCTGGGGGGGCAGGACAGGGCTGGCTGTGAACCCCAGGGGTCCCTTCCCTGAGTAACAGCTGCCACAGCTCCAGGGCCCCAGGCGGCACCCAGAACCAGGACCTAGCCCAGAGCCTGGCCGGCGCTCCCAGGCACGAGTAGCCACTGTCTCCTGCTGCCTGAGTCCCCGACTAGCCCCAGCTCTGGAGTGGGGGGGGCGCGGGACCTCTGTGGCTGTCCCCTGTCCTGCCCAGTGAGGAAGCAACAGCCGAGGACCCACAAAACCTGCTGTGGCTCATCCAGGGTCTCTGCGGCACTGCAGCGGCTCTCCTTGCCCGGAAGCTCCTCCTGAGAGGGATGTGGCCTCCTCCAGGGGTGGGTGGAGGGCCACCGGCCAGGGGGGGGGTCTGCAGCTTCCCTGGGGTCTCCCATCACAGGGGCTAGTCAGGGGCCACAAAGGCCCGGGGCTGCGCACCGGAATTGGGGCAGAGCTGGGCAAATGTCTCCAGGATCTGGAGTCAAATTCGCGGTGAGGACGCTGGGCTCTGCCGGGAGAACGGAAGGGCGACGGGGGCCGGTGCTCAGGGCCTGGACACTGGCCGATGCTCAGCCTGTCCCTCCGCCCTGGGCCTCGGCAGGAGGCGGCTGCTGAGGGGCAGCGCTCGGTGCTCGGCGCAGCTCGGCCCCCGCGACGACGCCTCCCGGCTGTCCCGCTCCCTCCGTCCCTCCGCTGGGGCCGCCCTGATCGCGTGCTCCCGCCCTGCCCGTCCCGAGCCGGGTGGGCCCGGCCGGCCCGCAGCCCGCGACCCCCCGGAGACCTCGGCGCCCCGCCGGACCCCGCGCAGTGGCCTCCCCGCGCCGGCCGCACTCACCCATGTTGACGAAGCTCATGACCAGGTCGGCGCGGCCCAGGCGCCGCTCGAGGGCGCCGTCGCCGTCGTCGCCGGCCATGGCGTGGTAGAGGTCCAGCATGAAGAGCGGCGCGGACGCGGGCAGCCGGGCGGCGGCGGGGGCGCGCGGGGCCGGGGCCGCCCGGGCAGCCCGAGCACCGCCAGGATCTCACGCTGCATGTCGCGGCGCTCGCGCGAGCCCAGACGACGCGGCGGGCACCCGGGAGGGGGCGCGGGCCGGGGCCGCTGCCGCCGCTCAGCGCGCACAGCGCCAGGCCCAGGAGCCAGAGCGGCCCGGGGGCGCTGGCATGACGGGCAGCGGCCGCCGCTCACCCGGCGCACATCAGCCCGGCCGCGGGGCTCGGGCTCGCCCTGCCGGCGAGAGTCGCCGCCCGACAGGGGCCCCCGGCCGCACCTGTCGCGGCTCCCGACTCGGGACGTCCCGGGCCTCGCTGACTGGCGGCGTCCGCTGGGCGCTACAGCCCCGCAGCTGTCGAGCGCGGCGGGGCGGAGCTGACGGAGCTCCCGGCTGTGGAGCGCGGCAGGAGCTGACGGAGCTCCCGGCTGTCGAGCGCGGCGGGCGGCGGGAGCTGACGGAGCTCCCGGCTGTCGAGCGCGGCGGGCGGCGGAGCTGACGGAGCTCCCGGCTGTCGAGCGCGGCGGGCGGCGGAGCTGACGGAGCTCCCGGCTGTCGGGGGAGGCGCGGCCCGGAGCCGGACCCAGGCGCCTGCCGCCCTCTGAGTGGCGCGTCTCTGGCCCCGCCCCCAGGACCGGCCAATGGGGGAAGGGGGCGGGGCCAAGACCTCGACACGGACCCACGAGGACCCGGGACCCGGTGGGTGCAGCCGCCGACGGAACCGCTGGGCACGTCTCGCCGCCCGCGGTGGGCAGCTCTCACAGGGTCCTGCAGCTCAGCCGTCCGGGCCGTCAGGGTCGTCTTGGGTCTCTGGGCACTGACGCACCGTCGGGAGGACGCGGGATCTGGATCTGGGACCCCAGGGCGCCTTCTGGGAGCCTGTGCTCTGGAGCGGGTCCTCTGAGCGCCCTTAGCCGGGCGGGGACCCCGGGGTGCTGCGACAGCCTCGCCTGGTGCGTGGACTAGAAAAGCAGCGTGAGACCCATGTGCAGGGGCCCGCCGGGTCTGCCAGGCCCGAGGGCGGACCCATTCCCGCGCTGCCGCAGCCCGGGGTCCCCTGTCGATCGCGGCGGCTCCTCCTGGTCTCGGGTCCCCCCACCCCCCATCCCCCTGTTCCCTGTCCCCAAACAAACCGTCCCCGGCGCTTCTTCCCGGGCAACGGCGCCGTCGCGGCTCTGGGCGCGCACCCGCGGGGCTCCGGCTGCCGGGGGTCGCGCACAAGCCTCCAGCGCCGCCTGTGGACTCTGGACCCTCCGCCCGAGGGACCTCACGACTCTGGGCAGCCAGAACCTTTGCGGTGTTACTGGTCACATCCCACCGGGCTTGCGAGAGAAGACTCGGAACCTGCTCTGACTGGACCGGCACGATCCCGCTCCGCAGCCCTCTCGGCCCGCTCCCGCGTTTATTCCTACGGGGCTGTGGCGGAGGTGGGATGTTCGCTGGACGCATTGGCCCGGGATCCCTGGATGGCAGGAACGGTTACTGGGAGGCGTGTTCCGAGGAAATGGCTTGTGTGAGCGCCGGGGAGAGCATTATTGTGCAGGTGACAATGAGCACTCGCCCTGCTCGGCGGGTTCTCTATCAATTCACTGGCGACCACGCGCTGCTCTAGAATAAAGCGCCCTATACCCTTAACAGACGGAGCACGGAGGGGATGAGCGACTCCTCGGGGCCCCCAGACACACAGCGGGGCTGGGCAGGTGGGCACGTGCAGGGGAGCTGTTCAGCAGAGCCTGGATAAGGGGAGGCAGGTGGGCAAATGACCACCAGCTGGAGGGGTGCGGGAGGACTGACCACAAAGTTATGGGCAGGGAGGTTAGAGCACTCTGGACAGCTGTTGTACCCCAAAAAGGATTCAGGATCAACCCTCCAGATAAATGATGTTCTATACAATTCACATTTCCCACAATCACCTCAGACATTTAGCGGCACAGAAATCACTTCACCCTTCCCTTCCCTCGGTTTCCAAACGTAGCAACATGCATCCCTACTGGTTGTGATGTTTGCTGGGTGGGCAGGGGGCACAGGTGCCTAACACTCTGCTCTCCAGACTCTCAAATAAATTGCTTTTATTTTTGAGTCACACCGCGGCTCAGGGGTTACTCCTGGCAGTGAACCCCATTGGGGAATTGGCTGCGCGCAAGGCAAACGCCCTACCCACTGTTCCATCACACCAGCCCCCAATAAGCTCTAAAACGTTACTGATGCCTTGACTACATGCCTGCTGTCTTACTCAACAGGTTCTGCCCACTCTGCTTATAAACCCAGAGCATGCACTGTTTAGGCGTTAAAGTGTACTCCGTCAGACAGCCTGACTGCAGAGGAGCCTGATCAGGAGGGAGACTGGGACCAGGGGTGGGCAGTGGACAGGTCCCTGCAGGGGGAGGGGCCGTGACGATGGTCACAGTCCTCCCACGGTGCTGGGTAGAGGTTGAGAAAGCTGACAGGAAGCAGCATTCACCAGGTGAGGTGACTGCACAGGTACAGAGGGCCCATGAGTCAAGGTCTCTGACCCTGGGAATCCCTCCCCAGTCTATTTGAGTCCATGTCACATCACACACGGCCTCAGACCACTCCTGGAATCTCATGTTGGGCTTTTTGCAATTCTGGTTCCTGGGCTAGCTGCTCCCCGGGAGTTTATTCCAGGAGTTGTTCTCATTCCGTCACAGCAAATCCTTTGTTTAGTGGGGATGGGCTTTTGTGACCCTACACCCCCAACGGCTGCTGGGCTGTGTCCTGAATCAAGAGAGGAACCTTATACCTCTCCACTCCTGGAAGCCCCCATTCTCAGGAGTGATGTGGGTGGACAATCATTTCCGAAGACAGAATGACAGCAGTGTCAGTAGAGGGGCCTGTCCGCTGCCTGGAAGGGCAGTGGTAATTGGGGTGACCCCTATGAGGGATTCCCAGAACTGGGCAGAGCGATAGCAGCCAAAGGCTTTCCCAAGCCATCTGCATCACTGCAACTGTGAGGGAATGACTTATCTCTGAGCTGTTTCTCATTACTGCTGGGCTGGGATGAACCGGAGGCCAGTAATGGAGACAGTGGGAGTGATCATAAAGCACTTGGCACTGTGATTGCAAATCATACATATACTCCAGCCCCGAGCCATCTCCCTGGCTCACTGTTCTTATTGCATTATGCAGGCCCAGTAGCTGATATTCTCTGCCGTACCAGAAACCAAATCTGCACTATTTGCTTAGCACCTGTATCACGGAATTGACATTGTAGCTTTTCCTAGTTTCCTGTATTTCATACATGGTCTTGAGTATTAAATGAAAATGCACTTTCTGCAGATTCATTAACTGAGTTTCAAGGGAAAGACTGTGAGTAAAGCCTGAATTACTTGACAAGAAAACCAAGTGACCATAACCCTGACTGAAAAGATGCTTTACTGCCAGGTCTGAAGGGAAAAGAGCAGATTTGGATGAATTCCAGTGAAAATACTGAGCCTTCCTTTCAGCATCATCAGGTTGCAGACCCCTTTTAATTTAGATTATCTGGCATCAAATAGTTTTGGCAAATGTGCATCCATCTTACCAAATTTTCCTAATCCTAAGAAGTATGGCTTAATGACGAAGAATGCAGTTGGCTGAATGTCTCAAGCTCTATTTTCCAGCCCAAGTGCCGCTGGAATTAGTTAATA
The DNA here is from genome assembly GCA_021461705.1 of Cryptotis parvus. NCBI lineage: Eukaryota > Metazoa > Chordata > Mammalia > Eulipotyphla > Soricidae > Cryptotis > Cryptotis parvus. Next base: position 31,941 of record JAJIBD010031865.1, read on the forward strand.
CTTGGCCACGCCAACTACTGGAAAGCCATTTAGGAGCTGTGAAAATAGAAGTGGCAGACTTGACTAGTCAGGAGTTAGATTCACGGTCTGCGTTTGCCATTTCTTTATTCTGTGTCCTCACACAGAACCACCTGGAGGGATGGGTGGCGGTTTCAGGAACAGAACCCGGGCTTCACGCACGCAAGGTGAGCGCTCGACTGACTTCACACCAAACCACTTTTCCAGTTGTAAAATAAATGAGCTGGATTTGATCAGCAATTTTACTTCCACCTCTGAAATTCTATCATTTAGGAAGTATTTCTTTGTATCTATACTATGGGAAACCAGTTTCTTTCTTTCAAAATCCAGGGTCTGTAATGTTTTGTTTTGGGTCAAACCCAGCAGTACTCAGGGTTTACTTCTGGCTCTACACTTAGATCACTCCTGGTGCTCAGGAGACAACATAGGGTGCCACAGAGCGAACCCAGGTCAGCTGCGTGCAAGGCAGTTGCCCTACCTACTGTACTATTGCTCTGGCCCTGGTCTTAGTCATTTTTTTTTTTTTTTTGCTTTTTGGGTCACACCCAGCGATGCTCAGGGGTTATTACTGGCTCTTCGCTCAGGAATTACTCCTGGTGGTGCTCGGGGGACCATACGGGATGCTGGGGATTGAACCCAGGTCAGCTGTGTGCAAGGCAAACGCCCTACCCACTGTGCTATCGCTCCAGCCCCTTTGTAATTTTTTTTTTTTTTTTGCTTTTTGGGTCACGCCCAGCAATGCTCAGGGGTTTCTCCTGGCTCTGCACTCAGGGAATTACTCCTGGCGGTGCTCAGGGGTCTGTATGGGATGCCCGGGATAGAACCTGGGTCCAGCCGTGCAAGGCAAACAAACGCCCTACCCGCTGGACTACTGCTCGGACCCCCTTTGTAATTTTTAAAATAAATATCTCATATATTGGTATTTGTTTAATCACATAACAGTAGCCTGATTTTCTTTTTTCTTTTTTTTTTTTTTCTTTTTGGGTCACACCGGCAATGCTCAGGGGTTTCTCCTGGCTCTGCACTCAGGAATTACTCCTGGCGGTGCTCGGGGAACCATATTGGATGCCGGGATTGAACCCAGGTCGGCAGGGGCTGGCCGCGTGCAAGGCAAACACCCTACCCACTGGGCTATTGTTCCGCCCCACCTGATTTTCTTTACTGCCTTGTTAAATTAACAAGGATAAATAAGAAAAAAAAATCTAGTAACTTACCCATGAAGGTATTCTGCATATCTTTGCATATTTGCATAGTGTATTTTCAAGTACTCAAACACAACCATACACCAAGCAACAGGCTATATATAATGGTTAGTAAGAAAAATCAGGAAATACAAAATAATTGTTACTGCAAGCAATTTTAATACAAAAATGTGTCTTGTTTTTAAACAGTTCATTGGTAGAGCTTCAGTTTCTGCCTCAATTAAAACCAATTGAGATAATCACACAGCAACATGGTCGGAGCTGAAGAGGAACAGCAGCTAAAAAACAGGAGCCCCAGAGAGCCCCTCTTCATGGTCACTTGGTCAGTTGACTTTATTACGCACAAAAAAGACGGAAGCAAACGGGACTTGTTAACAAGTGTGCTGGTGAGCTCCTTTAAAGGATGAGCAAGTGTTTGTGTCAGGTCCACATTTTCAGTATAGGCTCGTGGAATTCATTCCTCAGTTTGTGGGAAGTTGATCAACCATTGAAATAAATAGCAAAAATGCAGATAAACAAATCTGTAAATCACGAAGCCACCAAGCAGTCTCCCTGGCCAAGGACCTGGGTCCCCATGAGCACAGAGTTCTTGGTGGCCAGGCTGGATGGGAAGTAATAAAGCAGGACTTTTAAAAACCCCAATGTTCGGACGTTTTCTTAACAGTTACATTTACCCCTGAATTCTAGCAGCTAGTTGTCCTTTAAACACCCAGTACTGAAACAGTATTCAAAGACAGTATTGCAATGAACCCCTTTTGTATATCATGTGCAAACATTACCTAGATGAGGTTCTCTTTCTTCAGCTAAAACCACACAACATTAAAAACAATGGAAAGAGCAATTAGAGGTGCTTTCTCCTCAGTTCTTGCTAACTGAAGTGTCTGTGATTTACAAAAAAAAGTTCCTTAAAACACTGCAGGAGTCTTTTTTTTTTTATATAATTTATCTTGCTGAGATAGCAAGTCAAGTTTATAAAGAAGATGCATTTAGGAATAATCCTAAAAGATAAAGCAGGTTTTCACCCCTGCACCGCGCAGAAACCCTATTTAGAGGCTTTCCCCTTAATACACATTTGCATTTTGACCTTTCATTTATCTTCCTCAAATATTTCATTTCTGGACCCCATCCATTACAGGGTTACCAGGAGGCAAATTTTATCTACATAAATATTCACATGAAAATAGTAACTTACAAAAAGAAAAAAAAATAAGGCAGCTTCATAACACAATTATTCTTTTACACTTTTAACAATATAACGTCTCCTGTTCAGAATAAATATACACCCAATGCATGGAGCAGGATTCAAAGTGGACAGAGGCTGGTTTGGGGCGCTTGTACAGTGTTATCGCTTGGGACCTGGAGTCCTGGGGAGGCAGTGGTGGTCTTCTTGGACATGGTTGGGATCTTGGAAGGCTTGTTTAGCCCTCTCCTGGAACTGCCCTGGCCCCCCGCAGCGCTGCTTTCTGAAGTGTCTGAACAAGCAGACTGTGTCTCCAACAGGTCAAAGTCAGAGGCGTCGCTTCCTCGCCGGCTACTGGCTCGACTCCCGCCCGACTCCCGGCCCGACTCCCAGGGCGACTAGCTGACTTTTTAGGATCTGGAAGCACAAAACAAAGCAGCAGTCTAACAGCAGAAAATGTGGCCAGACACTGGGTTTTGACCCTAAGACCTGCCATGTTGTGTGATCTGGGGCAAATCGAGCTTTTCTAGATCCCTCTTCTCAGATGACCCACCAACCCTTCTTCCTCTTTGTAAACTGTCTGGAGAATACCATCTTGGAAGAGTTCCCAGTGGTGGTGACCTCAGGTGCCCCCTCAATGAACCAAGCTGGCTGCTCAGTGGCCTTGGCCCTGACGAGAAAGCCTGGCAGCAGGGCTACAGTTTGGTCAGAATGGAGCAGGAGCACAGTGTAGAAACGCAGCCAAGAAGACATGAAGCCAAATTCCTAGGCTCCTACAAAGACATCAACAGGTGACCTGAGCTGATACCTCCCTGCTTTTCCTAGCTCACTAGCAATGCTAGAGAGTGTGGGGACTGGAAGATCTAACTGCTTGCTGAGCGCCGTTAGCAGAGTAACATAGGGAGGGCTTTGGAGGAAGGTAGTGCTTCGGAGACCTTTACTTCCAAATACATTCTTTTTCTTTTTTGCTTTTTGGGTCACACCCGGCGATGCTCAGGGGTTACTCCTGGTTCTGCACTCAGGAATTACTAATGGTGGTGCTCGGGGGACCATATGGGACACCAGGAATTGGACCCGGTTGGCCATGTGCAAAGTAAAAGCCCTTCCCGCTATGCTATCACTCTGACCTGTTTAGTAATTCTTATTCTTCACCTCTTTGCTCTTAATTCATTATTCTTCATTCATTCATTACTCTTCACTCATTTCTCTTCACTTCTCATCCTGATGCACAGGCAGGAAGTAGGACGGGGGCTGGGGGTGCAGCTCAGCGGTGAAGCCCAAAGGGGGTTACACACACAGACACAGACACACACACAGACACACAGACACACACACACACACACACTCACTCACTCACTGAAGTGGCACCTCACACGTTCTGCCTGCAGGAGGCTGGGGTTCCACCCTGGTACACGGTTACCTAACACTGTCAGGAACAAGCCCCAGCCTTGGAAGTTAGACCCCACAGCTGGAGTCGTGCTTGAGAGGTGTTGGATGCGGCCTCCAAACAAAGGGAGGTAGGGGCAGAGCTGCACTTACCTGCCCGGTTAGTTTTGGCACCTGTGGAGGCTGGGGAGGAACTATTGCTAGTATCACCAGCGAGGGATGTTCGACTAGAATGAAAGGTTGGTGTTGGCCGTTTCAACTTGCTACCTGTTGATGGAATGACCTTAAAAAAAAAAAAAAATTCGTATCACCTTGGTAAATCTGATAATCAGAAACTGAATTTTAAGAGACTTTTTAACCTCTTAAAGTCTAATTGAAAAGCAAATTAAATGTCCGAGAAAACATTTATTTTGAAATTGTCCTAGATCATCAAATTTAATAATTATTGAAATAAAGGTTTTATCTTCCAATTAAAAAAATTTTCCAATAACTTTTTTTTGTCACACCTGGTGGACAGGTGTGACAAAAGTGTAGAGTCAGGAGTCAGGGGTTACTCCTGCCTCTGCACTCAGGAATTACTCCTGTTGGTGCTTGGGGAACCATATAGGATGCCGGGATTGAACCCAGGTCAGTCGCGTGCAAGGCAAGTGCCCTACCCACTGGACTATTGCTCTGGCTCCCACTTTTTACTGATAAATTTTTACCAATAAAGAGGAAACAAAATGCCCTCAAGTAGGATGACTATACTAGTTGGATTAATAGAAATACTAAATATGAGTAAAGGGAGAAAAATCCAAATAATTCCAATCATCAAAGCTCATTTATTTTTATTTATTTATTCATTTGTTTATTTATTCATTAATTTATTTTTGCTTTTTTGAATCACACCTGGCAATGCTCAGGGGTTACTCCTGGCTCTATACTCTCCAGGCGGTGCTTGAGGGACCTTATGTGATGCCGGGATCAAACCTGGGTGGTCGCATGCAAGGCAAATGCCCTACCCGCTGTGCTATCGCTCTGGCCCTCAATTATCAAAGTTTAGGGACTAGAAATTAGATATGCAAATTCTAACCCCAAATATTTAATTATTTTTAGGGCCACATTTGGCAGTGCTAGAAGCTTACTTCTGGCTGTGCACTCCGCTGGGCTCTGGGACCATAAGGTGCTTGGCGACTCAATCTGAGTCTGCCGCGTGCAAGGCAAACACCTGCTGCTCTCTTTCCAGGCCCCCAGATGCTTAATATGGAGAACAAAGAATTTAATATAGAAATATAAGTATTATTCTAATCTCTCTCTCTCAGTAGGTTTAAAAAGTTCAACTGAGATCTTTCAAATCCTCAGCACCTAGATTAAAAGCTTCTCTGGAAGAGAGGTTCACTAAAAAATGTGAGGGGGTAGGGCTGGAGTGATAGCACAGCGGGTAGGGCATTTGCATTACATGCTGCCTACCTGGGTTTGATCCCCAGCATCCTATATGGTCCCCGAGTACTGCCAGGAGTAATTCCTGAGTGCATAGCCAGGAGAAACCCCTGAGCAACGCTGGGTGTGACCCAAAAAGAAAAAAAAAGTGAGGGGTGGAGAGAGAATACGGGGCTAAGGAGCTTGCCTTGCATGCAGACAACCCCAGTTCTATCCCCGGCACTGCATATAGTGCCCAGAGTCTCACTCCAGGGATCCCTGAATCACTGGCCAGGAGTAAGTCCTGAGCATTGCTGAGTGTGGCCCAAACAACACAATTTGTTGAATCAACAAATAATGTATAGAAGCACTTCCTAAACTAGAAAAGAGCCAGATACATGCAAATTATCATTACTACTACTGCCTGCAGTAAGATCTACATTTTCTACTTGAGCATGTGTCTGTGGCTTTTCTTTTTTAGAGATAATGATAGACAAGTAAAAAAAATTTGTTAAGAATATACTTTGCGGCCGGAGCGATAGCCCAGCGGGTAAGGCGTTTGCCTTGACGCAGCCGGCCCGTGCCGGCCCGTGTTTGATCCCCAGCATCCCATATGGTCCCCGAGCACCGCCAGGAGTAATTCCTGAGTGCAGAGCCAGGAGAAACCCCTGAGCATTGCCGGGTGTGGCCCAAAAAGCAAAAAAAAAAAAAAAAAAGAATATACTTTGCATTTCACTCATGCTTCCGTACAAGTAAAATTCTTCTTGAAATCAATTGTGCACATTGTTTTCCAGGACCTTTAATATAATTTTACAAATAGAAGAGTAAAACAACCATTTCAGAGGTTTCTTTCATTTCTTTAAATTATAGAGAACTCAGAAAACACGAAAGTGATTAACATCAAGCGAAAACCAGGAGGAAGAGCACCAGTTTCAGAAGCGTTTGATTGTGAGGGGGAAGACTGTGAGGTTTTGATTGAGATTCCAGGCTGGGATTCCATAGCAGAACACAGCCTGGCTGTCAGACAGCAATCAGTAAGGAAAGATGAAACCTCGAAAAGAAACACAAGGTCAAACCTTAAGATTCAAAGAAAAACCCAAATCAGGCTGATTGATCAGAATTCAGAATCCTATGAGAATTGGCCTTTCATAATGAAAACATTTAACATTTTAAAACTTTTGAAACTTTCATGAAACTGGAGCCATTGAGGAAGAAAGGCAAGGTAAGCGGGCTGAGCCTTGGGGTTTTAGTGGCAGAAGTCCCCAGATGATGTTCTAAACCAGCAGTTTTGTGAACTGATATTCTAACATGGACTGGGATGAACCCAAAGTAGCAGTCCATTCGCAGGCACTTGCTTCTGGTGCCCTCCCACTTCCTCGGACTCGAGCTTTAGATGGAAGACTATACTATCTTTCTGAGGTACAAGGGTTCAATGTTTTACCAGCAGGAATTAGAATGCACTTGTACTGCTATCAGACAAGCTGCTAGTTCATGTTTCATTTCTGAAACACTGCTCTTCTAAAAGTGCACAGGCAATTTTAATGACTGCACTTAAACATGCTTAATTACTGGTGTATATTTAAATCAAGGCTGTAGAAACCCGAGTGCCCAGGCTAAGAAATTCAGAAATGAAAATCTGAACCTCCGATAGTGTTTACCAATACTGTGCTGAAGTATGCAGCATACCTCCCTTCCAATGACCCTAGGGCTGAGGCTCAGAGCAGGACACCGCCATTTTTCTGTTCTAAGCAAAGACGGAATACCACTGAACATGCATCATAGTTGGATTTCAAGTGTTCATAACTCGTCTGCTATGTGATGTTTGGAGACTCTAAGAGGCTGGTTATAAACAGTACCAATAAACAAATAACCAGGAATGACCAGTGTTTATCATCCAGAACAAATATCTTAAAGATTGTTAAACAATCCAGTTTTTGGGTTTGTTCTCTTATATGTCTCCAATTTTGGTGATTTCGAGTTAGAAACGCCTGAAAAACATGATTAGCTGATCAGCTGTGCGAGCAAGCACCACAGAGACAGAAAAGAGCAGGGACTCGTGTCTGGAGAAGTAGCTGGTTAAGTCCTTGGCAAGAGCAAGGGCCTTGTCTTGACTGTTCTTAGTGAGCAAAGCCATACTCTACCTCGGGGCTGAGCAGCTGGAGGTCAGGATAGTGGCTGTCCCTGACAGGGGCGCCAGCTTTACTGTTTACCAACCAGGGTTTGTCATAACAGCGAGAGAACTGAAGTGGAGTCTGTGAAATGGAAATCCAAAGGGAAGGGCAGGAACAATTGAAAATGGAACAACGGAAAGGGAGCAAATTGGAAACATAAAAAATAAATAAACAAATAGAAGACACTAAATATTAAAGAAACAGAAAACAAAACAAAATGTGTATCAGTCCAACGGGATGAAAGACACCACAGGGGAAGGTAACAGCACTTTTCATACGTGACCCACTGTAGCAACAAACTTATCTGTTAGCTGCAGCTGCACAGTTAGTGCCTGGACTTTCAAAGTTCATAACTGGATGAGCTCAAACAGACAATATGTGGAAATAAGCCTTTCTGACTTAACAACCTGAATACACAGTTTAATAAATAAATATCCTCTGCAGTAATCATAAAGGTCCTGAATGTGTCCACTGCCAGGACCTGGCCAGTGTGGTCTAGGCCCGAGCCTGGTCTGTCTCTGTGTTCCTCTCCTCACTGGAGACTTTTAGCAACTACACTGAAAAAGAAAGTGGCAAAGACGGGAACAGGAAAGAAGACTTAAGGAGTCGGAGTACAGACCTTGGTGCCACTGGCCGGGGTGGCTGGAGAAGACGGCACGGATGCACAGCTGTGGTTGCTCTGACTAGCGCTGGAGCTGGAGCGTGTGGGGGAGGCTGCCCGGGAAGATGGCTTGGACCTTCGACCTCGTGATCGGAAAGGAGTCATTCCCTGGGATGCTCCCTCTGGGAGGATGAATTTCTCTCTAAGCTCGATGTTAGTTCTACCTCGTGCTATAAAGGCAATAAACACATAAGATATCAATCTAAAGTATATATACGTATTTATATTTAATAGTCATATAATTGCTTGACCCCATGATAACAGCTGCAGTTAGATGTTTAATGCTATTTACGCATTGTTTTTGAAAGGGATGAATTTATGATTTAATCAGCCTTGTTATGATTTTTACCCACAGCAGACACATTAATAAGTACCTGAGTGTGTTACAGTAAAGAAAATGTACAAAGCACCACCCACTTCTGTTATGGTTTCTCTTGGCCATTGTTCCTGTTCAAGGAACAGTAACTGGTCAAACAAAAGCAGATGCAACAGCCACAAACTTCTAGAGTTAAATTAAAACTCTCTTTTCTCAGTGCCTGCTATAGAGGCAGGCTAGGGGAGGGGGAGGGAATCTGGGGACCCTGGTGGTGGGAAATGGGTGCTGATGGAGGGATGGGTGCTGGAACACTGTATTACTGAAACCCAATCATAAACATCTTTTGTAATTGTATATCTCACGGTGGTATAATAAAATGAAAAATGAAAACGAAAACAAAACCCCTCTTTTCTCGCTCATGATTTGTTAAGTCTTTTTGGGCTGAACTTTAAGAAGGTATATGGTGATGAAATAGTGGAGGAAAAACCCATTATTGAAATAAAAATGTTCAACTCCTTTGTATTAATTCTGTTATTAACAACCATAATGAAAAGGGTCAGGGAACTCTTGAAAATGATCAGGATGGAATGAAAAAATAGGGGCTGGAGTGATAGTACAGCGGGAGGGTGTTTGTATTGCATGCAGCTGACCTGGGTTTGATCCCGGCATCCCATATGGTTCCCTGAGTACTGCCAGGAGTAATTCCTGAGTGTTAGCCAGGAGTAACCCCTAGTATCGCTGGGTGTGCCCCCCCAAAAGTAGTAAACATGTGGGAGGGGTGGGGGAGAGAAAAGGAGGGGGCACAGAGGGGGGGAGAGTGAGTGCACACGCACAAGAATATGCAAAACACTTGCCAGTGAGCAACTGTGAAGCAAAATCCTGAAAGCTGTTAGAAGCCCAAGAGACATCTACCGCTAAGAGGGAGATCATCGCGGTGGAGGGACCCTGGAAGCAGCACTGACAGTTGGTCAGCGCTGTCCTGGAGCCTTCTGAAGCAATCAGACCACAATCTAACATCTGCCTTTGGTCAGAAGATACTAAGAATGGCCAACATATGTTAAATGTGAAAGATACTAATTATTCCTGATTATCTTTCTGAATAATTCACACTGAAAAGTATCAGCCTGTTATAGCTTTACTTCCTCAATAATCCTAAATTGTCCATATTTTTTTTCTTTTTATAAGTTCAATGAATGTTCACATTTTTGAATGCAGTATATTATTACTACGATCACTATTTTTATTTCAGTGCTAGGAATTAAACCCAGGGCTTCACCCATGCAAAACAAGTGCTCTATCACTAAGCCACATTCTTAGTCCTAACAGACAAACCTAAATAAACAGGGCTTCCAGTGAATCCTGGGAAAAGGGAACCTTACAAATACCTGACCTTCTATTACTTCCTTTTCCTTTGGGTTCCCCAGCAGTATTGGTGATACCAGGGCTACAACGGGCAGTGCCGTAGAAACTACGAGGTACAAGGGGTTGAATCTGGGGTCTGTGCACGCGAGGCACACTCCAGCCCTCTGCACTGTGTTCTCGGTCCTTATCATTTTCTTCTCATTTTGGCATTTGGGTTATACCTGTGCTCAAGGCTTTTGCCTGGCTGTAATCAGGATCATCCTGGCAATGTTCAGGGAACTTATACAGCTACTGGGATCTAAGAGAAGTCACTCACATACAAGGCACTGTGTATGCCATTTGTGTGTGTGTGTGTGTGTGTGTGTGTGCAGACTATTCCCCTATACTCTAACTGCCTTGCTTGATTTCAATAAACTGCAAAGTATTTTAAATTACATAGATGTCCAATTTATTCAACTACTCATGATGTAATTTTAATTTGCTCTTAATTTTTATTTTGAGGACCATACCTACAGTGTTTAGGGGATCATATGAGGTACGAAGGATTGAACAAGAGTTGGCCATATGTAAGGCAAGTGCTTTATTCCCTGTATAATCTCTCTGGTCACACTTGTAAGTTTTCAAATCTAAATAAAATGACATGTCTAACTATTTGTAAAAAAATACTTTTTTGGGGGTAACACGGGCAGTGCTCAGGGATTGCTCCTGGCTCTGTGCTCAGGAATCACTCCTGGAAGGCTGGTAGGGAACATACGCAGTGCTAGGGATTGAATCTAGGTTAGCCATGTACAAGGTAAAAGCTCTATCTCTGTACTATCTCACTGTCCCCCTTGTAAAAATTATATTGTGACATATGAGATAATATTGGGATCTTTCCTCAGGACAAAAATTTTGGAGACAGGATGTACATAGTTTTGGATGAATGTCAACTCTTGTCCAAAATCACACCCCACACACATACACACATTTGGCCTTTTGGCCCAGCAATGCTTAGGGTTACTCCTGGCTCTGCACTCAGGAATTACTTCCAGTGATGCTGGGGGGACCATATGGGATGCCAAGGATTGAACCCAAGTCAGTCACATGCAAGGCAAACACCTATCTGTTGTCCTACCACTCTGGCCCCTACTTTCTAAGTAAAGTATGAGTATATGCGCTTACCTTCACCCTGGCCAATATGCTCTGCTGAGCTCTGCCAGAGTGATCCCCGAGCACAGAGCCAGGTGTACACTATGAATGAATACTGCCTGGAGTGACACCATCCCCACAAAAAAAAAAAATAAAGAAACCAAAAGTTTTTTTTGCTTTTTTGGGTCACACCGGCAACGCTCAGGGGCTACTCCTGGCCTCTGCACTCAGGAATTACTCCTGGCAGTGCTCTGGGGACCATATTGGATGCCGGGATCGAACCCAGGCTGGTGCAGGTTGGCTGCATGCAAGGCAAACGCCCTACCCGCTGGACTATCGCTCCGGCCCCCATAAGCAGTGCTCTGGGACTATTCCTGGTGCCATTTAGCTCTGTAGTGTTGGGGCCCTTGAAGAGGGGGAGTATGCAGTGCCCCAGGATCAAACTCAGGGATTTTATATGCAAGCCATGAGGTCCAGTTCTGTGGAGTAAATTCTTGGCCCCTTCACAGGAACTAATTTATTCATCTTATGTTCAAAAGCATGAGCCATGGCCCAGGGTAATATATACATCTAGGCGGGGCACTGCTCGGATCGCGACAGAAACCATTATGATTTCCTTTGCTGGGCATGAATCTAGACACTGAGATCTCCAGTTCTGGTTATTCCAGGACCTTATCTAGTTGACTATTTTTACTTGAAGAAACAAATGACTGTGCATATAGGTATCACACCTTTGTCCAGCATTTCGTGATTTCTTCAGTATGATATTCTCTATGATCCAGAAATCAAGAAAAAAAAATGCATGAATGGAAAAATATTTACCCCAGTGATGTTTCAGTAAGTCACAGTAATCTTCAAATATCCTACGCAGCATCAGGAACCTTTTTCTTTGCAATGTTCATGCCCTTCCAAGTCACTCATGACATCTGCCCCAGCTCTAAGTATTCACCTCCTAGCACAGCTTTTTATTTGACCGACTGCACGTGGACCACCCTGCCTGTCCCTAAGACTGCTGGGGAGTTCCTGACTCTGCAATCAATGGAATGGAGATGATTACTGTGGCTCTGGGAGGGCACTTCTGAAAAAGCACAGAGGAAAGCCTTACCTTGTTTGCTCCAGGGATGCTGGAAAAGGCTACTATGTTCCATAGAAAATAGAGTCTGGATAGCCCTCCCAATTTCTTGGGTTTCCATTTTTAAGTATTAAGATAAGAACAAAGCAAGCAGTGATCTCCTTGGCCAGCAGCATAATGTCATTGAAAGTAAGAGCAAGTAGAGCAGGCAGCAGACAGGCAACCAAATATCCCAAACTGTCACATGCACTATCTCTTCCAGCAAGAGCGCACTATCTCTTGACCTTTTAACAGAGGCTATGCTGGGGAGGGACAGGGCGGGCGAGGCTGGCAGTGTTCAGGAGGGCCATGCAGTGCCAAGATCAAACTCAGGGTCAGCACATACTAGGATGTGCTCTGCCCTCTCCACAATCTGAGTTATGTTTCTAAATTATATCTTCTTAATCCTACACAAGAAAGGCATCACCCTTATGAACTGATTTAGAAAGGAAAATGGCTTTTTTGGGGGGGGGAGGGGGCACACCTGGCAGTGCTTGGGATCTACTCCTGGCTCTATACTCTTGCATCATTCCTGGAGGAGCTCAGGAAACCGTATGGGATGCTGGAGGTGGAACCAGGCCAGGCACATGCTGGAAAATGCCTTACTGAGTTATTATCTATCATCTATTGTTCTTCACTTATTTTATGCTTCTGGACCACACCTTGTGGTTCTGGGGACCATGTGGTGTCAGAGACTGAACATGGAGCATCTGTATGCAAAGGATATACCACATCCTTGAGCCAGCCAGCTCCTTGGCCCCTATTCCTTGAGAACAATAAAAAGGACTTTAAAATCAAGGAAACTGGTTTACAATAAAAACCTTAAATCAATTAAACCTTTTCAACTTCTATCAGACAGGTAATCTCAGGTTGACTCTATCTATCTGGAGTAAAGCCAGCACCTTGCAGAAGCAGCTAGGTTTAGTTCTACCTCCAAACCACACGTCCAGTTAAATTTTATTTTTTTGGCAACACCCAGCGGTGCTCAGGATTTACTCCTGGCTCTGTGCTCAGGGATTACCCTTGGTGGACTCAGGGGATCATATGGGGTGCCAAGGACTGAACCCGGTTTTTGTGTGCAAGGCAAGCAAGCGTCCTACCTGCCATACTATTGCTCTGGTCCCAAATGAACTTTTCAAAAGAACTCCCAGTGAAAACTATTACTGTACATTCAGAATAAACTGAAATCAGCGGAGCTATTTATGGCCATAGCTGAATTAATTTGAGAAATGTACCCCTTTAGTCTATACTCTAGATGCTTTGGACTATGATTATAAATCATTTTCAAATAAGTTGTGTAACTGTACTCTAAACATTTCCGCTCGATTTACAAATAAGTCTTAATGACTGAGTTCTGCAGGCAGAAACAGTAACACACTCACAAAAAAGGACATACATGTTGGGGAATGTGCTAAGATTCCAAGATAAGGCATATGACTTAAAGAACATACTAAAGAACTGGACTGCTTTATTTTTTCTTTCTTTCTTTTTTTTTTTTTTTGCTTTTTGGGTCACACCCGGCAATACTCAGGTGTTACTCCTGGCTCTACACTCAGGATTTACTCCCGGTGGTGCTTGGGGGACCATATGGGATGCTGGGGAATCGAACCCAGGTCAGCCACTTGCAAGGCAAACGCCCTACCCACTGTGCTATCGCGCCAGCCCCAGAACTGGACTGCTTTGCATTTCGATCCTGACTCTGTCATTTATTAGCTGCTGCCTGTCCTTGGGCAAGTTCTTTAAAAATTTCATGCCTCAATTTCCTATTCTTCAAAATGGAGACAATAATAGTATCTGTGATAGAAATGCAAACGCATTATTTCACAAGCGCTTACAATAGTGTGCGACACACAAAGTGCTATTTAGAAGAATTTATTAAAGAAACAGAAATTCAGAAAAAAAATTCCATGGGTCCTGTCTTAAGAGGAGTATTCTTAACTGTCAACTTATTAGGGAAGTTATGGTTTGGCTATTTTAAAGCATCCATATTAAGGCAGCATGTAACAAGAGCCAAAAGGTGCTGTTGTTTAAGAAGCAAAGCCATTCCCAATGGGCTAGGCATGGTGACATGAACAAAGCTGAAAAGCCAACCTATGGGAGACTGACTGGAAATCGAAGAGCTGGAATCAGAGCGCTTTATTTTAGTCCCGGGATGGTGAACTAGAATAAAAAATATATAAACACAAAAAACAGAGACAGAGCAGGAAACGCAGAAACTGGTCAAGAGAGACAGAGGAGCCTCCTGTATGTCCACATTCAGCTCTGCTAACAAGACAAAGAAAAGGCAGTTGCGGAAGAGGATTTAGCAGGCAGAACCGTGTCCCAGGGGCGCCCCTCACACACTCCGGCTGCAGGGCAACCACTCATACTGAGTCAACCCTGCCAGGGGGCTGGCATGCCAGCCTTTTGTGTTTAGCAGAGAGACACCAGCCACCTCGACTTACTTACATGATCATCTGTCTTAAACGTGTGGGGCACCGCTAGCGATTCTTTACACCCACATAGTTCAGGGGGCTCCACAGTCCTTCCCTGCTGAGACGGGCCGACCGTCCCTGAGTACTAGGGCCAGGAATCACCGCTAAGGAGACCTGGAGCATTGACTGGAAACCTAAAAGGGTTTCCTGGGCCCCTTTCCAATACCTCAAGCATCAAAGACTCAATGACACCAGTGACGTTCTACTTTCCCTGAAGCGTGCCCCTGAATCTGTCTCAGCAGACCTTTCCCGAGTTCTCTCCCTGGTACCCAGGACCTAACTTGGCCGGTGGGACATCTGAGCAGCTGAAATGAACAGCACCCCCACCACCACCACCACTTTCTGTGCATGACAGAAATGGCGGAACACGTCCTTAGGATTCTTCCTTACCTCGGCAGGGGTCGTTTCTTCACTAAGAATTCATCGAGGGCCATCCATCCTCCGCCGACGAACCATCACTGTGCTGCGCAGGATGCGGACCAGCCGCAGCTGCTGGGAGTCCCCGAACTGCAGGACCAAGGACACTGATGAGTGTGGACGCCTTAGAGCAGACCAAGGCTTCTCCCCAGCAGACTGTATTCAGAGGGAACAGCCGTGTGGTAGTCCGCGGAGAACTTTAAGGTCCAATTTGCCTTTTTTTTTCCACAAAGAATTTAAAATATGGAAAAGCCAAAATAATATCAAGCTAAAGACCAGTGTCTATGTTTTGCTTTCCACTGGGATGAAGCTACTTTTTGCTGGCCACATCAAAAGGGGATGTGTCGGATAGACTGAACCCGAGTTCAGGTTCCTTTAATGCTTTTGCAAACGAAACCTATAATTCTTGTTATTAGGCTAGCTTGTTTCAGTAAAAAGAAAAGGCAAATGTAACATTGGTGTTGACTTCTGAATACAGTATGCTCTAAAGTTAAAATGAAAAAATAGGAATAACATTCCAAGCTTAAGGAAACCCGTGCAAAGCATCATTACTCTTATAAGTTTAGAAGAAAATTTGATTTTCTACATCAGATTTTTTCAGAAGGAAATCATAAAGTATTCTCTAAGTGTGAAGACACCGGCAGAAAATTTTCTTTAAACGAATGATTAGGCAACACATGCTAAAATTTAGGTGAAGAATTAAAGTTTTAATTTACAATACCGATTAAACATAGTATTCAACAATCACCTTGGGATGTTACGGCAACTTTTGATGTTTACTTTTCCCTTGCCTTAACATTCCCTTTTCTCATCTCTGCTAACATCTAGTTTCCCATTATATGAACTACCCTCTTTCCAACACAGAGCATAAAGTAACAAAGAACAATCTTGACGAGATCAGTAAACAAAAATCAAACTTTTGGAGATGTTTGTGGCGAGGGGGAGAGAAGCACTGTTTAATCACATAATTAGGATTTTCAAAGTTATAAAGGAGAACTGTAACTTTGAAACAAGGCATAAAAACTGAAAATGCCAGAAAGGAGGTTTGAAGATTCATAACCAGCCTCCTTCAAAATTAACGTATTTGTGGTAATTCTGTGTACCACCTGGCACTGACCCAAGCGCACTGTTTATACAGGCGAGTGAAATCTATCACCTCCTCCCCAGCCTTTACAGTAAAAGAGGCCTAGATCTTTCTTCTCATATAGTCTAAGTATCTATTGAAGTGGCTACAGTGAAAGTTCACTGTCTTCCCGTTCATCATCGATTTGCTCGAGCGGGCACCAGTAACATCTCCATATGACCTGTCTCATGCAAGTAGAGCCCAAGGGCAACTGCTTGCTCCAGGAACATAAAGAGCCTCAAACCATTCCATCAGGTCATGGGAATGAGGTCTATAATTGTTACTGGTATTTGGCATATCAATTACGACACGGGTAGCTTGCCAGGCTCTGCCATGCAGGTATGTGACTACATACTATTGTAGTCACAGTGAAAGTTATTGTGTGGAATAAAGAGCACTGAAATGGGGGGGCCCAGAGGTGTGAGAGAAGTAACGTTCTGTCCTAGGAAGAAAGCTGCCCCTTTGGCCTCTGAGGCAGGTACCCTCAGATGCTGGTATCTGTTGAGGGAAAAGGAGGAGCCCTAGGAAGGAACTGAGGATTCTGCTAGTCAATTGCAGCGAGGGCCACATAATCATTTGGGGTTTCTCTGGAGCAATGAGAAAAAGGAAATAAGGGCCCACAGAGTCACCCAAAACTCCAAGATGAACTATAAACTTCCATTACTGTTACCTATGGTTTGTTAGCTTTTAGAACGAATTGCTTTATCATTCCTTCCTTCTGAATTTCTTACCAAAATTCTCTCTGAAAGATTTTAACTGGTTTCTGATGAGCTATGGGGAGAGGTAGGCTTGGTCCAAACCAGGAGCCAAAAGTGGCAAAGGAAGTTGAGGTCAGACTAAGGTGTGGTGGAAGGGGTGACAGTAACTCTAAAAATGGAGGCCTGGGCAAACTTGGCAGAGCCGGGTGTCAGTGAGGCAGAAACTTCGGTAGAGTCTTAAGTACAACAGTCACATCTGTTTCTACCTCGTACAGAAAAATCATAACAGCAGCTTGTTTTTTTTTTTCCTTTTTGGTCACACCCAGCAATGCTTAATGGTTACTCCTGGCTCTGCACTCGGAAATTACTCCTGGTGGTGCCCTGAGCATATGGGATGCTGGGGATCGAACCTGGGTTGGCCGCGTGCAAGGCAAACACCCTCCCTGCTGGACTATCGCTCCGGCCCCAACAACCTGGTTCTTGCAACAGCTCAGACGTGAGCTACAGAGTGATGGCAGATATTTGGTCCTTTAGGCCCTAGATGCCTTCTACGCTAAAGGAACTTTTGCTTTATTTTTCAGGGCACCACACCCAGGTATTCTCAGGGCTTATGCTCTAGGAGCCACAGGTGGGAATGAATCTTGGATCAGCTGTGTGCAAGGCAGATGCCAAATGTACTATACTCTCTCTGGCCTTAAAATGAACTTCTATTTCCAACACCGGAACTAACTCATCTGACACTGCTGATCAATGGACCACAAGAGGAGGATTTCACACTTCAAAAGTCAGGGATGTGGCTGAGCTGTAGAGCCCTTACTTGCCGTAAAGTGATGAGGTACTGGCAAATTTTCACCCCAGGCAGTGAAAAAACAAAAACCCAAATAAAAACAAACAAAACAAAAAGAGGTCTGATACCCTCATGCAGACATTATTCAAAAGGCATTTCCTGTATTACGAGGCACTCTCATGCAATGATATTTTTAAAGCATGTTTCACTGTTTTGCCTTTATTTCTTTCCCACTGACCCAGAATGTTACTATAGTTAGTGATTACTGAGTGACTGGAACTGAGTGAAAATAAACTCTTATGTGTTTTAAATTCCATAACAGAAGAAATTTTATTTCATGCAACTTCCTTCCATCTGAAGACACAGGACCCCAGAACCCTCAAAAAGATCTAAAAGGTTAGTGTTACCAAGTGGAGTCAAAAGCATTCAATCTTTTTATATGTCTGGTTGAATCCCACTGATTTTAGCTGGCTGGTATGATCAGCAAGCTTGAGCGGATGGCCAATGTTGAGTCCTGCACTATACTTATCAGGTACCTTATAATTATAAAATATAGACCAAGTTATAATTATGAAATATAAATACAAGTTATAACAATATAAAATAAAAGTTCCTATATATATTAATAAAGTGCTAGGGCAGATTGTGCACTTAAGTATTCCGACTTGTGGCTTAGTATACCTAACATTTAGAAACTACACAATCTGCTCTCCTGACTTCCAATGTGGAAGCATAAGTCCAAGGTGTTAAAAAGTGGATGGACTATAAGCAGGACTTCAAGTTCCCCTGACCATATTGCTTAAAACTAAATCCAGCTTGATATCACTGTTTTTAGTCATAAAACTTTGAGTGGAAAATTTCATCTCCTTAAAAAAATTATATATATCCTTTTGCTGCTAAGATAGCTTTATAATGCTAGTTCTAGTGGCCATTCCTCCACTCGGTAAGATAACCAGATGTGACCCAGGCATGCTTCAGATGATGTCCTTCCCAGAGCACAGAACAGGCAGCAGTAGCTACACAGACCATGTCCACCGAGAAGGGGAATGTTGCACTGTACCTGGTTGCCGAGGAAGAACTAGAGACAGTAATAAGAAAGAATGAAGGAGATGGAGAGAGAGAGAAAAGAACATTTTGTCAAAATTAACACTAAGAAATGAAAATTATGCATTCATGTTACCAGTCTTCAAGCATGTTGACACATACTAGTAAGCTCCTGACATGGGAAGATGGTTTTATAATCAAAGACCTAACTTTTCTATTTTGCCCTTGCTAACTACTTTCCCATAGGAATTTTAAACAATAACAATAACAACAACAACAACACCAACAACAAACCTAGGAAGCATAAAATTATTTGGAACTTTATTATCTAAATATCCCATGTTGGATCCAGGTGAGAGTACCCTACACTTTTTTTGGGGGTTTATGGGCCACATCTGGCATGCTCAGGGGTTACTCCTGGCTTTGTACTCAGGAATTACTACTCCTGGCAGGCAGGGGACCAGATGGAATGTTCGGGGATTGAACATGGGTCAGCTGCATGCAAGGCAAATGCCCTACCCACAGTGCTATCACTCTGGTCCTCACCCTACACATTAAGTGATATCAGCAAAATGTCTTTGGTATACCCTGAAGACACTTGTGGTATACTTAGGTAACAGGGGGTTTCTTGTCTTTTACTTGTACACGTAACAGTGTAGCTGGATATGGTTATTTAAATCTTTCTTGGGAATCCTATATTTCCCTTAGATCTTTGGAGGATCCTGAATATATGCTAGGATTTAGCTGCTGAATAAAATTTTTTTGGCCCAATTATGCCCTAAGTATGTTCCCACCCCAGAGCTCAAACAGTTCAGTTCCTGTTCTGGCCATCACTGAAGTTATTCCAGGGAAAACTACTGAGAGAGGCATCACCCTGGGTATCCAGGCCCGCAGTGTAGCGTGGCTCGGAGGAAGTTAAGACTTTGAGGTCCTGACACTGTTCCCTCAACCCCAAGGCTGGTAGTTACTCAGTCTCACAATGACCAGCTCTGCTAGAAGCGGAGACAGTCATCCAGATATGGCACTATTTTCCAGACCAACTATGGGTGGGGCAGTGCTATTCTGAGTGTGTTGTTGGCTTGGGTAGGGAAGAGGCCCCAGTGGTGGCGGTCCTTGAGCACTGGCGGGTTGGCCGCTTCAGGTTGCTTTTACCTGTAAGGGTCACCTGGGAGAAAAGACCACAACGAAAGACTCATTTTTCTATTCCTTACCCGGTATTTATTTTCTCCAATCTGCTCCACTTGAAACCTTTTTGCACATTTGCACTGAGCCACTTGTCTTGTGACCTATTGGTTGTGAACAATGAAAAAGTTGTGAAGAGTGAACCAAGTTTTTTTTTTTTAAGAAACAAACTCTTTTACAAGAAAACAGAGGAAGCTTTTCATTATATAATTTTTAATCTTTGAGGCTTCTGACACATGCATTTATCTTTTGTTTTGAATTAAAATGTGCTGGTCTTACTTATATACCTGAGACATGAGAGTGAAGTATGAAAGAAATTACCAAGTAACTACGAAAAACATTTTGTTCTGTTTGGGGGGCCACACCTTGCTATGCTCAGGGCTTACTCCTGGCACTGAGCTCAGGGCGTCACTCCTGGTAGGTGCAGGGGATCATATGAGATGCTGGGGATCAAAGCTGGGTCAGCCGTGAAGTAAGCACCTTACCCAGTGCACTCTTGCTCAGACCCCTAAAATATATTGTTACACTCAAAACTCCTTTGGGGATGTGTGCTAATGTAACTGATCAAAATCAACTGACAGAGAAAGCGAATTGTGAATGAATCTGAAGTTCAAGCTAAAAGACCTAAGTTCCCTGGAAATAATCCCTGGGGTGTTTTAATGCTCCTAAGACCTGCTCACTTTTCCTATCGCAGAATCAACTGATCCTGGAATCTCAAAGCTACTGATGGATTTACTATTTTCAATGTGATAATTTAACTGAGGAGAAAGTCTGATGGAAACATACTATCTTAAACACTACTTTACACATTTCATCCCTTAATTTTTATATTTGGTACAATAGCCCTGGATTTTCCTTCTTACCCGCTTTTGGGCCATACTTGGCAATGCTCAGGAGTTACTCCTGGCAGTACTTGGAGTAATAAGAATCAAACCCAGGCTGGCTACATGCTTGGCTACAAGTGCCTTAAGTGCTGTACTATCGCTTGGGCTCCAATATCCCTGGATTTTGAGGAACAAAGATCAGGACCAAGAGAGCAACATGCTCTAAGCAACATGGTTATCTTTGAACTGGAATGTGTGTGTACGGTGTAAACTACAGAGTAAGAAGTAATTCAGATTGAACCAGAGAGCTCAACGGCTCACGATCCTCTAGGGCAGGCAAGCCAATCCCAACGGGATCCTGGAGTATGGAAACAGTCACTTCCCAAGGGTTAAGTCACAGGGCTGATATGATAACAGTATCCCAACCAGACTTAGGAAAGTGGGGATCTATGATCAAAAATAGATCAAAACTATACTCAAAAAAGGTTTCTTGTACCTCATCTTCAATTTTGTCGGCATCTGTGGTTGGCCGATAAGCATCCTTGTTGGGATGGAGAGCAGCTACAAACTCATAGTAATCAATGTAGCCATCCCCATCTCTGTCAAAAATGTCCGCAACAGCAGTCATCTCTAGCTTGGTGGTAGGGAACTCTAGAGAAAACATAAAACATTGGAAACATTATAACTGCTTACATAGCTGGTTTCACAAAAAATTTTACTTTCCCCTGAAAACCAAAACATACCTAGTTTAGTCTAAGTGTTTCAAAATACAAAGGCACACCCAAACACAATACCTAATGACCTGTGGCTGTGAAGCAGCGACAGGGACAACGTGGGCTCCTGCATGCAAAGGATGCTTTTACATGTACTCAGAGTACTGAGCTATTTCTCTGGCCCCAGAACCTGTTCTTTTAAACATTTTAGAATATTACTCAGAGAAGTTAGATTCCTTTTCTGTATATACCTCGAACATGTTTTGCTTGCCATAATATGTCAAAGGATACCTGTTATTTTAGATTGCATAAAAATGAC
Source organism: Cryptotis parvus (assembly GCA_021461705.1). Classification (NCBI taxonomy): domain Eukaryota; kingdom Metazoa; phylum Chordata; class Mammalia; order Eulipotyphla; family Soricidae; genus Cryptotis; species Cryptotis parvus. The sequence continues at coordinate 53,455 of JAJIBD010031865.1, forward strand.
ATTCTTCTCTCCATCAAAGTAATAGACCAATTTTAGTTCTTTCTCCCGCCCCACCATCTGACAGTGCTCAGGGGTTACTCCCTGCTCAGTGTTTGGGGACTGCCGCCTGCAGTACTATGAGGACCACGTGGTTACCAGGGATCAAATCTGTAATTGCCACATACAGAACAGGCATCACTCCAGCCCTCTGAATCACTTTTCCAAGCAGACCCATTTTGGTAAGCAGCTACAGTGCTTCTTCTTACGACCATATAGCTTTTAGCTCAGCGGGCCTATTTATCAAGGACATCTCCAGCTTCTTTACATAGTGCAGCCAACCTGAGTGTGTGCCCTGTTTAGAACCATGGCTTTACTCACTGGATGCTAGGATGCCATCGATAAACTCCTGACGTGTTATCTTCCCGTCTTGGTCCTTATCAATTCGCCGGAAGAAATCCATCACCCGAGACTTTTTGTGATTCATCCATCGCATATACTTTTTCCTCCAGACATCAAAGTCAAAGTTGGCAAATTCCTTCAACTGCAGAGAAATTCAGATAGTCAATGAACCCTTTTGTCTTTCAAATCTGCCCAGAGAACAAAACTTCCAGACACTGAGGAAAGCCATGCGGGCCTTTGGGAAGCATATCAACAGAGTAAGTGTGTGGCCTCTCCCTCCCATGAAGTCATGCTCCTCCCTTAAAGCCAAGTTTAATTCACACAAGCGGTGGGAGAAACCGTAACTGAGCAACTAGCATAGGAAGAACAGAGCAAAGGGAACAAGGGGAGGTGGAGCAGCTGTACTTTCCCTTTGTAATTTTCCCACATAAGGGAATGGACTCCACCCTTGAAAAGTCCTTGGTACTCCTCATTTACTTTGATTTTGAAAGAAGCCATGATCACATATGGGACTACTCCAGGAGGCTTATGTTTTCTAAAGTGAGATTATCTCAGTTTCACCTGGAAGCATTAAGAATCCAACCCTGCATGTGAGCATGTTTCTTGAAAAGGCACCATGTGACTTCCATGGTAAACACTGGCCTTGACAGAAAACACGAAGCCTGTGGAAGTAGGCAAGGCAATGTTTAGCTTCTGCGGACTATGTGAGTGATTCGACTCAGCATGAATTCCACAGGTAGCAGTTTCCCCCTGGTCTTTCCAACTCTGACGTAGGAAGGAATGGGGGAGAAAGAAAAAGCCCAAACCAAATACACTTGAGACCCAACTGACCTACAGAAATCACAAAAAACACAGAACACTCACTTCCAGGCATAGCTGTTTTGATATGCACAAATGAAAAATAAAAATGACATTAAAGATTTATTCTAGACACTATCAATTTTTATACTAACCACACTTCAAATTGCACTTGGTTTTCATAAGCTAGTGAAGACTCATAGAATAATAAAATCATGAATAACTTGTATCACTACAAAAGCATTCTTATGATTATTCCCATGGTATATGTTTGGGCCCCACCCAGTTGGTGCGCAGGGGTCACAGCTGGCTGGATTCAGGGACCATATGGAGTGCTGGGGATTAAACCCATGTCCACTAAAGGAAAGGACCCTACTTTGGCATGTAAGGGCCATTTTATAATAAATTCCATACTTGAATTTGGAGAGCTATGTTCCTGATTCTGACCACAGTCAGGAGCAGAGGATGGTAAGGTCTCAGTCTGGACCCTCAGGGACTGGCTGATTGCTGGCTTCCCACCACCAGCTACTACGGCCTATTCTCTATGTGTTCTTTTTTCCTTAAGGGGCCTGAAGGACAAAATACTGATTCTGCCTTAGAAGGACTTTCTTTGGATAAAATGTGGCTTCGTCCCAAAGAAAGCTGCTCTGTGCGGCCTTACCTCCTCTAACCTATCCAAGGCATCATTGAGCTTCCGCTGCCGCTCTAGTGCCAACAGCCACACCTGCTGCCAGCGAGCTGAGAGCTGATTGATCCGTGGGTTCTTTGCTTCAGACTGTGAAAGAATTGGCATGGGTGGAGGGGTGGGCTGACTCAAGGCCTTCCCTAAAAGGAAATACAGACATGAAGTTAGGTGGATTATTTTGGCTAACAAAGAGAAATGGTTACTTATGTATAAAGAACTTTACAATGGTATTGAGTGTAATAGGAAAAAAATGACAAGACCTGGCACTATTGAGATATGGGACCATGCTCTTTCAAAACTATTGGTCCTCTTCCGCAGTGGGAAACGATCTCATGTAGCTTTAATCAGTTCAGTCTTATCCTCAGCTGAGGAAACGCCACCTCAAATAATACAAGGGCCTATCGGAACTGATTTGTAATCTCACTAGTGCAAGCCAAATATTAATAGGCAGCCTACCAAAACAATGGAAAGGCTACTGCAAAAGAATTTGCCTAGACACCTTGACATTTCCTACCACTCCAAGAAAATGGGGTACAGTCTGTCAGTATTATTTTGAAAATGGAAAGTGGAAAATTTCTGAGAGGCACTTGGAAAGTGTCCATCTTCAATGAGCAGAACAAGCCTCCTAACAAAGTGGGCTGGACACATACTGCTTCCACTGCGGGGCTTCTCGATGAACGGTGCATGGGGAGGTTCGATGTTTTTTCTTTTGTACGCCTTGGTGACCCGGTCCACATCAGGCTGTTTGCGAGTCATCTCCTCCATAAACGTCTGTTAAGCAACAGGAAAAAAGAATTGAGCTTTTCCTTGGTCTAGGACAGAATCAGGCAAGTTCTTACTACCCAGCCAGGCTATGACAGATACACCAAATGATAGACCCTATACACAACTTGTCTCCTTTAAAGGAACAGGGAAGGGGGCGGGAGCGATAGCCCAGCGGGTAGGGCGCTTGCCTTGCACGCTGCCGGCCTCTGCCGGCCTGGGTTCGATCCCCGGCATCCCATATGGTCCCCCCGAGCACCGCCAGGAGTAATTCCTGAGTGCGGAGCCAGGAGTAGCCCCCTGAGCATTGCCGGGTGTGACCCAAGAAAGGCAAACAAACAAAAAAAAAATAAATAAAAAAATAAAGGAACAGGAAGGAACATGTCACTTTACCAGGATTTGGGAACCTGAAGAAGTGATCCCTGACTTTACTAAGTTCACAACCAAATAAAGTTAGATGTCAGAGTTCTGAGTTAGATGTCAGAACAATGAACACTACACAGGGTGGCGAAGAATACCTAGTACAGGCACTCACTGTTGAAGGTGGCAAGAAGTTGCCTGGAAATTGGATACTGAGCCGAGTACTGAGACTGGGACAAGGGTAGCCCCAGATGATGGCAGGGGAGCAGGAAGACCCAAGAAGTCTCAGAGTGGACGGAGACATGTCCCTTCTGATCACTGACAAATCGACAACAGCGATCAGAAAAGTGGCGAGGAAGAGGGGGGAGAGGTTACAGAACCTCAGGAAGTCCTCAAGTCAGGATGAGGGGTTGGGGTTTCATTCCGAGAACGATGGAGCAATAAAAAATTCTAATCCAAAGAAGGGAGACAATCAGATTTTTATTTTACAGCTAACCTTGGCTTTAGTGTAGAAAGGAGAAAGTGCTTTGGGAGCAATTAGCAGCGGAGTAAAAATATTGCAATAATTCAGGTAAAACATGGTGAGAGACTGAGTGAGGGTAGAAGAGATAAAGAAATTTTAAAGATATATAAGAACTAGTGATTGGTTAGTGTTGGGGGCATAGAAAGGGAAGGGTCTAGGCACATCACAGGTTTCTATTTTGGGTGATTAGTGTGTAAGGAGAAAGGGAGCAGGTTTGGAAGGAAGAGGTGGGGCCATGCAGGAGGGCAAGGATAAAGAAAGCAAAATTTGAGAACTGTCTCTCCTTAATTTTCTTGGTTTTTGGACTACACCCAGCGATACTTAGGGGACCATCTGGGGTGCCAGGGATCGAACCTAGGTTGGCCATATGCAAGGCAAGAGCTTATCCACTGTACTCTCTGGCCCGAGCCATCTTCCCTTTAAAGCTAATCCAGACTTTAGGAGACAAAGATGTTGCAGAGATGATTAGGAAGTGCTGTGGATCAGACCAGAGTTCCAGCAAGTTGAGGACATGCACTAGCCCACCGAGCTATCTCCGTAGCACTCCCCTAGCTCCAAGCACGTCACGGGGCAGATCAGGTAAGTATTACAAACATCAGTTGGAGCTGATCAGGATGACAGAGCTGGGACAGTTGTCTCTGATCTGATGGAGATGGTAGTCAGATTACAGGGACCTGAGGGCTGGCTGGGAAGCTTGGAGAGAAGACAGGAAACAAGTGGTTTGGCTGAGAAAGGAAGCCCCTGCCAGGCGTGTGTGGCTGGTAACTCCCAAGGAATTATGGTAGAACTATTATGTACAGACATTCTGGAGGAAAGAACAAACAGAATAGGGAGCTTAAAGAGAGAAAGAAGAGGCCATGAAAGAAGAGGGAGGGAGGGGCCGGAGCAACAGCACAGCGGTTAAGACATTTGCCTGGCATGCAGTCGACCACGGTTTGGTCCCCGACATCCCACACAGTCCGAGTGCAATGCCAGGAGTAACCTCTGAGCATTGCCGGGTGTGACCCAAAAAAGCAAAAAGAAAAAAAAAAAGGGGGTGGGAGAGGGACTGGACTTGATGGGGAAGATAACACCTCAGCAGGGAAGGTGTCAGGTAGACGTGATAAGAATGGCGAGTTCTCACTTGCTAGGCTTATCATTTATATAAATGTTTAAAGGGTCTGTCTCGCTGGAGATAGCACAGGGGCTAAGGTGCTGGCCTGGTCTGACTCCAGTACCACATGGTCCTCAAACCTCACTAGTGCTGTTCTGGAGGCAGGTTCTCGATGGCGGCAGGGTTTCGATTCCTGGAGTGCATACCCTGTAATCAATCCCCTCTCCTGGTGTGTAGGCAGCATCTGAGTAAGGGATGGGATGGTCATGAGATCTGTCAGAGCTGGCAGGATTCTCTACTGCCGGCTTAGAAGCCTTCAGCTACCCTGGTGTGTGAGTGCCAGGTGGCTACGAGCGTGGCCCCCATGAGCTGATGGCTGGCTGTAAGAGCAGGTCCCGTAGAGCTCGTGTCTGCTCTACTGAAACTGTGAGTGTGTTTTAAGCCAATAAATCTGTGAGAAAATGGTCAGCAGCACCTAAAATTAGGACTGGGGATGCATCTCAGAGAGAGAGAGAATACACACTCTGCACGTATGAGGCCCTAGGTGCAATCCCCGGCAACAAAAGCACATGTGCACACAAAGAATACACAGGGCAAAGAAAATAGGTACACACATACACACTGATAATGCAGGATAAAGGATGGGGGATGCTCTAGGCTCGGCATCACACCAGGGCCGACATAACGCAGTGGAGCTACCTGATGCTCAGCAATAAGGGCTTTGACGCGGTCGATGTTCTGAGGAATTGGCTCCTGATCTCGCTGAATGAGGGTGGTTTCCGCCCACTGGATCCATGCCAGAAGTTCTTCCAAGAGCTCAGCATTAGCCACCAATTCTGACAGGGCTGTTTCGAGACGCTGCTGGTGTTGCTTGGCCCATGTCAGGACCTAGAAGAGATTTTTTTTCAGTCAAGCACATTCTTGCTATCCAAGTCCCATTTTATTATTATTATTATTTTTTTCTTTTTGGGCCACACCCGGCAATGCTCAGGGGTTACTCCTGGCTCTGCACTCAGGAATTACTCCTGGCGGTGCTCAGGGGACCATATGGGATGCCGGGGATCGAACCCGGGCCAGCGCAGGCCGGCGCGCTGCAAGGCAAATGCCCTACCTGCTGGGCTATCGCTCCGGCCCCCTATTTTATTATTGATTCTAATAGTGACGTTCTATGGGAAAGATTGTTCAGGGGGTCTAGAAACTTCTCAGTCGGTAGGAGCTGGAATAAGAAATCAGCTCTCAGGATTGGAATGATAGTACAGTGGATGGGCATTGCCTTGCATATGGCTGACCCGGTTCAATCCCTGGCATCCCAGGTGGTCCTCCAAGCACCACCAGAAGTAATTCCTGAGTGCAGAGCCTGGAGTAACCTCTGAGCATCGTTGGGTGTGACCCAAAAAGAAAATTGTCTCCTGAAAGCAAACATATAGAATGTTGTATTAGACATGGAACTTCCTTGGAAGGGGAGAAGAACGTGCAATAAAGTCACTGAAAGTAATTAACACATCAAATTTACTTAGTCTTTTTTTGTGCTTTTTTTGGGGTCACACCTGTGATGCTCAGGGGTTACTCCTGGCTCTGCACTCAGGAATTACTTCTGGCGGTGCTCAGGGGACCATAATGGGCCAGGGATTGAACCCAGGTTGGCCCCGGCATGCAAACGTTCTTCCTGCTGTACTATCGCTCTGGCCCCATATTTGTTTAGTATTTAGATTAGATTTCTGCATCCAACAAGAATACAGAAAGTGCTATAATGCTAACTTAATTTGAGATGTTCATGGTGAGTAAAATATTCCTATCTGAAAACAAATACAGTCAAATGTTATTTTAGTGCTATAAATCCAAATGCCAGGAACATGTATTCTCCAAAACCAGGCAGTCTCTCACCTCTTCAAAGCGGGCTCGGATGATGGTGATCCAGTGTTTGATGGTGGTAACGCAATCAGGATGGCAGACGGCCAAGATCACTTCTCCCATCGCTACTGCTGCATTAACATCCACTCGCTTTTCTTCTACTTTCTTCATGAATTCCTAAACAATATGAATTTGGAAACAAAACTGAAGAGATCTACTCTAGCAGCACTTCTTAGTTTACATAGAGAATTTCATTGTATCATTTCCTCCTAGTACTGGTGACAGACTCGCCCGAGGAGCCTGCACTTAGGCGTCTCTAGAATCACTTTCCTTCCAGTTTGAGGTAAAGGGAAGGTTCACACAAGAACACCTTTCTCTGCTGAGAAAACAAGGCCCAGGGACACCAACTATGCCTTCTTTTCAATGGCTGGGTATGGCACTTTTTATATACTGAATTAAATTTCTCTTTCAAAAAAAATGTTTCTGTATTTGAGGGTTAGAGATACAGTTCTAACATATCAGACACCCTGGATTTAATCACTGCCACCCACCCAAAAATTGTTTTTTACTCATTTCCATATATGCAAAGAGTATTGTCTCAGACAAACAGCAGGCACAGCATATTATGGTAGAACTGAGCATTGAAAATAGGCAAAAGGATATACATAACCTCTAACTGTATGTATTACATACAAGCCACAGTGTATAAAAGAATAAAAAGACAGAGAGAGGGAGAGAGAGAAAGAGAGAGAGAGAAAACTAAAAATTGTCTGCCATAGATGCAGGCTGTGGGAGGGATATTGGTGGAGGAAATGGGCACTGGTGGAGGGATGGGTGCTGGAACACGGTATCACTGAAACCCAAATATGAACACTTTTAAAAAAATTTATTATACGACCATGAGATATACAATTACAAAGATGTTCATGTTCGGGTTTCGGTCATACAATGTTCCAGCACCCATCCCCCATCAGTGCCCATTTCCCACCACCAATAACCCCAATCCCCGCCCCCTCCCCTAGCCTTTCTCTATGGCAGGTTCTTTATCTCTTTTCTCTGTCTCTGTCTCTCACTTTCTTCTCTTACACATTGTACACTGCAATATATATGTTGAGAGGTTATCCAGTGTATCTTTTTGCTTATATTCAATGCTCAGTTCTAGGCTGGTTTTATCATTTTTGACGATTAATTAGCACACTCCAAATATGAACACTTCCGTAATTGTATATCTCACGGTAGAATAATAAAAATAATAATAAAAAAGAACTTAAACAAACCAAAAAAACAAAAAACAAAACTCATGTATCAGAATGACCAACATTAAAGTCTCCAGCAGGAAAGACAAAAATTCAGGGGCCAGAACGGTAGCTCAGAGGGTACAGCGTTTGCCTTGCACGTGGCGACCCAGGGATCCCATATGGTCCCCTGAGCACTGCCAGGAGTAATTCCTGAGTGAAGAGCCAGGAGTAACCCATTCTCCACCTTGCTAGGGCATCGGAAGTGAGGTGCCAGAGAATGCCTTACCTGTCCTGCAGCATGTAAGCAATTCCAGGGGGAAAGACTGCAGCATAAAGCTGCTAATATAGAAAAAGAGCAACCAAGTGCTTTGGGTGAGGAGCAAAGGTGTGGGAGCCTTACTGTTCTGTAATACCATGCTGTTTATCAAGTTTATAACTAATGTATGGTATTTCTGTTAAAAAAGGATATTTAAGGTGTCATAAAAATGTAGTTCCCCTTTATTCTTGCTAAACCAGTACACAGGGTCCATTCTGATCCTACTCTTTTCACATGCGGCTGATGTCTCTAAGCAAAAGCTGCTTTCCTGGAGCCCGCACTGCAGTCTGTGGCCCGGGTCACGGTTACCGGAGCTGGATTACCTTATGGGTGTCTATGAGAGACTGCAGGGCTTCAGTGTCGTCAGGAAGCGCTCCTCGAAAGCGAAGGGTCTGCTCGGCTTCAGACAGCCACTCTAACAGCATATGGACTGTATCCCGGAACTCTTCTGCCTGAAATAACCAAGCACGAAAAGAGTGAACCCAGAGCTCCCTGCGGTGAAGGTCCTAGGCTGGGAGATGCCAGGGGACATAGTCTGACCTGAACTTATTTGTGTCAGACCTTTAATGACCCCATGAAATCAAGACCCTCTTTCATTTCTACACCTCTGAAAATCCAACTGAGGTCATTTTCTTACATTGTAGAATGTTCAAAATATTAATGCTTCCCAGTTAAATTCAGAACTGGCGGGTTTGGACTCTAGCAAAGAAACCAGAGCGAATCTGCTTCAATCATTTGCCTTTTGTTGTTCCAGCAGGCGTCACTCACCTGTTTTAAGGCCTGCTCCAGTCGGCTTTGTTTAGACACAGAGAGCTTACACACAGTATCCCAGCGGGTGCTCAGTTCCTGTAGCTGACCTTTCACCCAAGTGGTATCATCACGGCTATTCTCAACCAGCTCTCGGCCTGAACGCTTCAGCACCTGAACTGTTCCTGTTCGCTTCCCAGTTCCTTTTGGAAAACCTAGGAAAAAAATAGAATTAGCTTGTCTGAGAAATGTATTTGAATCCAAGAAGATGTAAAACCACAAAGTAAGTCAGCATTTGGTTAAGTTTTTCTTTTTTTTTTTTTTTTGGGCTACACCTGGCAATACTCTTGGCTCTGTGCTCAGGAAGCTCGCCTGCAAATGCTTGGGGACTATCTATATGGGATGCCAGGGAATGACTCTAGGTTGGCCATAGGAAAGGCCAGCGCCCCTACTCATTGTATTCTCTCCGGCCCTTAGTTTGATTTTTTCTTGACAGTTCCTATCATGTGTCCGTCTTTTAAAGAGAGGGAGGTAGGACAATGTAAAGAATTACCAGGAGAATGGCTCCAACATGACGAACAGTGGGACTCTCGGTTTTCCTTATATAAATGGGAACGACGTTCCTGTATCATTTCCAGAATTGGAACATATATGACCACATCTACTATGCACATAAATATGCCTGATACAATTTCAATGTAGGGTTGAGTACTTTGTTCTGAAGCATGACAGGCTCTGGATAAACTAAATATTGGTGTGCGTAGTGTTGGTCTGTTAAGTTCAAAAGTGGCTCAAAAGTACTCATTTCTATTTCGGGAGCTAGTGGAAGTATTTGAGGGTCTTCTGAAGTTAAATTCATTTTATGACTCAAGCAATACACATCAACAGGAAATGGGGGTGTTTGAGAGGAACTCAAAGTGAAATTTACACATTGCCACATCTGAATCAAACCAGTGTTGGCAAATTCTTTGGGACTGACACAGAATCCTAACAAGTTTATTTAAACACTCAGAGCAGGGCTGCCTCTGACAAATGGGGACACAGTCTGTCCAATTTCCTTCCTGCCCCACAAGGCCAGCCTGAGCACAGGCACGCAGAAATGGCTGACCCCACGCTTTGCCCTCTTACCGCCCTGATCTCACCCCTACCTTATGGGCGTCCATGAGGTTCATGACCAAGTCCAGGTCCCCATGCACAGGCTGGTCCTCGGCCAGCTGCGGCTCCACCTTGTACAGCCAGTCCACCAAGGCCTGCAGAGCGTCCATGAACTGGCCTGAAAACAGCAGGGCCTCCTCTAACTTGTGCTGCCTGGAAAGAAAAATAACCCACACAAATATTATCATTTCACAGATATTTTTTCTTCAATGAATAGGCCCCCTTTCTGTTTTTCTGCCACACTTGGCAGTACTCAAGGCCTAGGACTGCCTCTGCACTCAGGGATCACATCTGTTGGGGGTCAGGGAACCATACAGAGCGTCAGGGATTGAATACTCCAGGGTTGGGCGTGTGCAAGGCAAGTGCTTTAGTTGCTCTACGCTCTCTCTGGCTCAGGCCCCGATTCTGATTGCTGAGATTATCTCAGTTCTACATAGAGAAAGTTCCCATGTTAGAATAAAAAGTGACCAAGAGAGATAGCTATTTTTTTTTTTAATTAAAGTCACCAAACAGAACGGATGAAGTGTAGAGCAGGAGAGGAGAACAGAGGCACTGCTGGCATCTTAGAGGCCAATGGTTAACACAGACGGGCACATCCTAACGGCTCACGGTCTGATAATTTCCTTACCACGCCTCCAGGAGAAGATGATGGTTCTGGGTAATGTCTAGAGTTGAGAGTTTAATTCCTAGCCCTGAACTAGATTTGTGATCCTGGGCTGCTTCTTTACCTCTCTGAACCTCAGTAGCTTCATTTGAATTGCAGAACAAATAGACGCTATAGGACTTTGTGGAATGTGGGGGGATGGATAAAAGTTCAACTTTCAGATCCAGTCTCTTTCAAATCCCAGCTCTGCGATTCAATAGCAGAGTGCCCAAGGGTTAGTGAAGAAGCCTCTGTGCTTCTCTTTTTATTTATTTATTTTTGCTGTTTTTTATTTTGACTTTTTGGACCACACCACAGCCGGCTTACTCCTGGCAGGTTTAGGGGAACACATGGCGGACAGGTATAGAACCTGGGCTGGCTGTGGGAAAGGCAAACACCCTACCTGCTGTACTATCTCTCTGGCTCTCTTTGATTGCCTCCTTATCTATATAAAGGATATAGACCACCCTAAAGAGTATGAAGACCCCACCTCAGTGGTCTTCATGAGGGCTGAGCACTATCTGGCGCGCAGAACACTGCTCAGTCAAGGCCAGGTATCAAGAAGGTGACATGAGGCAGTGGCTGCAGCGGCTCTGCGGAGTCCAATGCAACAACACCTGAGTGTGGACAACACCTGACAACACTCAGGTGTTACAGGCTGGTCATTTACAGACTGTTTAGAGTTCCCAGTTTCCTGTCACTGTTGGTTTGGTTTCATGTTTAATTTACTATAGCAAATTTAAAGCTTAAAATGAGAGAAATGTATTTCATTTTATTCAACTTATTTTGTAGCTCTCACTGAATTGATTTGAGGTACTGAGATGCTATAAAACCTCTGAGACATTAGCCTTATTTCTATTGGGTAGGATCCAGCGTCTCAGCTCTCCGATAAAGTACAGACCCATGAGGGGGAGACTTATGCTCACCTCTCCACAGACTTGCCACAAACAGTGTCCCATTTGTCCCTGACTTCTCCCAGTAAGTCGTCAAGATTCTGAGTGTCATCAGGAAGTAAAGTCTTTTCTTTGAGTGCCCTTCCCGTTCTGATAGTGGTATCGCACACAGGCTGTTTGCCACCAAGGGTTTTCTGAAATTCCTATTTCCAAAAGAGAAAAAAAAAACTGTGTTAAAAGTGATCACTCCAGCAGGTGACATCTTTTTTTTTTTTTTTGGGGTGGAAGGGTCAGTGATACTCATGGGTTACTTCTGGCTCTGCACTCAGGAATTACTCCTGGTGGTGCTTGGGAGACCATACGGGATGATGGGGATTAAACCATCAGCTGCGTGCAAGGCAAATGCCCTACCATAGTACGGATATCTTCCCAGTTCCAGTCAGGTGATATCTTGAGAACAAAACCAGTTTTGAAGTTTTCACATTTGTAGCCATTTTTGAAATAAAATCAACAACAGCTTATCCATAAGAAGTGGATAAGGTTTTGGTATGCCATATGTAGTAGTGTATGGCAATTTCCAGAGGCTTGCAGCTTTATAACTGCTTACTCCTGCATTTTGCATGAACTTGTTTTAAATAAGCAACTGTCACAATAAGTCATCTTGAGGGTTTAATACCAATTAGTTTTCTTCGGCCTAACTACATGTCCTCTTTAGCAAGCCACAGTTAAAATCAAGTTCAGCACCAGCGAAATGGGAACTGCTTTACCTTGTGCTTCGAGAGCTGAAGCTTGATTTTGTCTGGGTCATTGGATATCTCCAGTTCTGAGTCCAGGTGACTCTCTGCATCTTCAAGCCAGTCAATCAGCTTTTTCCAAGCTTCGTGGAACTACAATTATGTAAAAAGTTGTTATGACAGGAGCAAACGTGCACACATTTGATGTTTTCATGTAAACCAACACAAAGACAACACTTGCTATTAGGGTTATTCATCTCTTAGCATCTTTGTTCTCTAACTCACTTGTTTTGCCCGCTTCCTGGCGTCATCCAGTGATCGCCCTCTTTCAATAGACCGCTGGACAACCTTTTCCCATCTGGACTGGACGCTAACCAACAAATTCTTGATCAGAACAACATCCTGTTTTTGACTAAGGAACTTTAACTGATTCCCAGTTTGATCCAGCTCAATGATTTGGTCTCGGTGAGCATTTACTTCATTTGCAAACACCTGCAGGGAAAACATTGCTCTTTCAAAACTTAGGACAAAAGAAAGCAGCATTTAACCTGGTTCATTCAAAAGGCAGGCAAAATCAGAATGTGAGAGTCACCTTGTGTTCTTCTATCTGGGAAAGGACAGTGTTCAGAATCAGGCTGGGAGGAGAAGCGATGTTTAAACTCTGCTCTGCCAGGGTGAGCCAGTTGATAAATTCTTGCAGCGAATTCTGGAACTCTGTTGCCAGGTTGAGGGCCTCTTCTAGCTTTGACTGAATTTTAATTAAAACACACACAAAGAAAAAGTGCCAAATTCAGGAATTGCAGCAGTAAGGACAAAGGCATGCATTGTAGTCCAAATGAAACGCTTTCTAAAAAGAAGCCTCATTTGATCAACCTGCAAACATGCCTGGTTTGTAAAGAAGGGCACATTCTGGTGTTAGTGTCAGAAAATGAAGCAACTGTGCATGGGAGAGGAAGGAGGACAAAGCGTGGCTAAGTTTCTTTCTCAGCCATCCCCACTTGCTGGATGCTAAAGACAGGAATAAACTATTCAGCCAGAGTCAAGTGAACAGACTCCTCGACGTGGTAGCTGCTGCTCTAGGGAAGTCTCAGCTTCCTTGGATGTACTTTCCATGGCGTCACAACAACCAGTGAAAAGCAGTTTATAGATTATGTTTGCTACAATGTTCTTTTAAAATGTTTCCAGAAAGATTCCTGAAAATGTCTGAGTCTGAAACTTAAGCTACAAGCCAAGAAAAAGTAAAAGAAACCATGATAGGGCGGGAGAGATAGTCCAGCAGACAGGGTGTTTGCCTGCAGGCAGCCGATCTGGGTTCGATCCCGGCATCCCATGCGGGAGTAACTCTGAGCACCGCCAGGAGTAATTCCTGAGTGCAGCCAGGAGTGACCCTTGAGCATTGCTGAGTGTGACACTCTCTTTTCTTTTTTCTCCAAAAGAAAAAAAAAAAGCAGCCATGATATTCTAAGCAAAAATATAACACAGGGCTTAAATTTTTATACACTTTGCTCTAAATCAAAACCAGAAAACAGTGGCTCATTCAGGGCATGTGCTACTTCCTATTAGTATACACTAATTCCAGTCTACAGACTTTATGCTACAGTCCTCAGAGACCTTTAATTCCTCACATCTTTTGCGTGACTGCCTCTAACCCCATTCTAAACAGAACTACAGCACAGACTAAAAGCATTACTTGCTAGTTGGGTTGTATATGATTTCTATTTTCTTTTCTTTTTTTTTTTTTTTTTTGGGTCACACCTGGCAATGCTCAGGGGTTACTCCTGGCTCTTCGCTCAGGAATTACTCCTGGCAGTGCTCAGGGGACCATATGGGATGCCGGGGATGGAACCTGGGCCGGCATGGGCCGGCCGCGTGCAAGGCAAACACCCTACCCTCTGGACTATCGGTCCGGCCCCTGATTTCTATTTTCTTTACTTTCACGCATTTTTTTCCTTGTGGGGGAGCACAACGTGGCTGTGTTCAGGGACTGAATCCAGGTCTCCATGTGCAAGGCACCTTACCCACCATACTACCACTCCAGCCCAGTCTACTTCCACACATTCAAGTAACCTAAATAATACTATAATGATTGTTATAAAAATGTACAGATCCAAGCTAATTAGCTAGAAAAGAGGAAATCAACCTCAAATCATAAAAATCTTTTGAAGTTAGGGAGCTGGAGCAACTGTTTTTTTTTTTTTGGGGTCACACTTGGCGACGTTCAGGGGTTACTCCTGGCTCTGCACTCAGGAATTACTCTTGGTGGAGCTCAGGAGACCATATGGGATGCCGGGGATCGAACCCAGGTTGGCCGCATGTGAGGAAAACGCCCTCCCTGCTGTCCTAGGGCTCATCTGCTCAAGACATTCCATGACAAGGTCATGTCTCACTGCTTCATGCATATACTGATCACAGGGCCTGGTGAGGACATGTTCTATAGGTATTAATGGTGTGAACGGGACCAAGAGATCTGAACGCATCTTACACTCATCTGCCTAGCACGGAAACTCTCTGCTAGTCTTTGGGCCACACTTGGTGATGCTTACGGAACAATGCAGTGCCAAGTATAGGAAGAATTTTATTCTGAAATTCTGTACTCATGAAACTCAATGCTTGGGGATCAAATGTCTTGGTTCAAGAGAATTTTATTTTAGGGCCGGAGCAGTAGTACAGTGGGTAGGGTGTTTGCCTTGCACGTGGCCAACCGGGTTCGATCCCCGACATCCCATAAGGTCCCCTGAGCACCTCCAGGAGTAATTCCTGAGTGTAGAGCTAGGTGTAGCCCCTGAGCATTGCTGGGTGTGACCCAAAAAGCAAAAAATAAACAAATAAATAAATAGAGAGAGAATGTTATTTTAAAGCGTGAGGGTAGAGGTCATGTATGCATTTCGTTAGTAAATTTCCTTGAATATTATATTTCACTTATATTTAGAAACCAAATTCCTTGGGACAAATTATTAGTCATGTTCCCTGCATGATCTGTCCCTGCCCTCTCAATCCCAAGTTACGACCTCAAATGTTTTTTGGGGGTTGGTGTCAGGAATGAAACATAGGAACTAGGACTGCAAGGCAGGTGATCAGTCACTGAGCCACATCCTCAACCTCCCTCCCACCACCACCAACAGAGGTCAATGATGAATTAAGGGGTAGAGTTTACCCTGAGCAAAGCAGATGCAGAAAAGGATAAAAGCGACAGAAACTAGTACCTTCAATGCATCTGTATATGAGTAGAAAATACAAATTTAATAACAAAAAAGATTACTGATTAGCACAAAGCCAATTCTGAGGATATCATTTCTACAACCCATTTTAAAAATAATTATAGAAACTAGATGGTAATAATAGGTAATTACCAAGAAAACTACTCAAACACAATGCTAATCATAATTATATTTCGAGGCCGTACCTTTCTTTCTTCCATTTTGTTGCTGACCACTTGCCACTTCTGCTCCAATAGTGCAACACTCTGCTCTGTCTTGGAGCCAGACCCGGATTCGTCCCGGCTTAGAAGCATAAGCCTGCCCTTATCCAGCAGCTGATTATAAGTTTCTTCCTTGGCTTTGAGCTGCGAATAGAGTTCCTACGAGAAAAGGCAGGAAAAATAACAATAATTCCTATTTCCAGGGAAACACCTATACTCAGATTTAGTGTAGCATGTAGGTGCTTGCCTTGCACATGGCTGACTTGTACTTAATCCCTGGCATCCCAAATGGCCCCTGAAGCACCACCAGGAATGATTTCTGAGTGCAGAGCCAGGAGTAATTAATTCCTGACCACGTCCAGGTATGGCTCCCAGAAAAAAAAAACAAACACAACAGGGGCCAGAGTGACAGTAGAGCGGGTAGGGCATTTGCCTTGCACTTGGCTGACCTAGGTTTGATTCCCTGGCATCCCATATGGTCCCTGAGCACCACTAGGAGTAATTCCTGAGTGCGGAGGCAGGAGTAACCCCTGAGCATTGCCAGGTGTGACCGCAAATGCCTAAATAAATGAATAAATAAAATTTACCATCGGTTTGGAAAGGTCCAGCAATGACTTATCTTGATTAAAACCCTGTTTCTGGATCTGGTTCAACAACTGAGGTTTTTTTGAGGGAACCCATCACTCTTCCTTAATATTGAAATTATTTTGTCACCAATTTTTTTTTTGGGGGAGGGAGTATGGATCAATGATGACAAAAATAGGCTGTAATAATTTATTTCCAAACCTTTCACTAAGGAGGATTTACCTAAAAACTGTGGTGCCTTTTGTTTCTGGCATATTTTCTTGCTTTAGTTTTTGGGCTCGCCCAGCAAGATCCAGGACTATTAGTCCTCACTCTGAGCTCCCGAGTGAGCCCTGATGGCGCTCAGGGACCACATGCGATCACAATGATTGAACTGGGGCTGGCTGCATACAAAGCATTTTACCACCTCTGTACTGCCTTTCCCTCAGCATGATTTCTTAAGATGAACTATTATAGTCTATCTATAGTCTACCTATTATAGTCTATTACAGTCTATAATATATTCAATTATTTTTCCTAAATACTATGATGTTTGTGTTACTCATCTTATGTTCCCCCTTCAATACTCTTAAACCAATAGATTTTTAGCTCACTAATGCATGTTTAACCCAACTGTTTCTTGTTATTCATTACTACTACCTTTAGACTCACAGACATGGGACAGAGCTGCTACCGGCTCTCCCTGTGCCCAGCTGCTCACGAGGTGCCCGGGAGGGATGGCGGGTTCTAGCCCAGGCCCGCCACCCCAGCAGAGCCTCGCAAGAAGCCAGATGATCCCCACTCCATGAGGGCCGCTATTTTCCACATCCGGACTTTCCTCTCGTCAGAACTCCACCCAGCAGAAGAGCCTATCACAGCCTGGCTCACATGGCCGCTATGCGGCCGCACGGTTCATCAATAAATGCTGGAGATTAGAGATGACTACAGGAGTATGCCACCCGCATGGCAGAGCCTGGCAAGCTACCTGTGTTGTATTTGATATGCCAAATACCAGTTAACAAATATAGACCTCATTCCCATGACCTGATGGAATGGTTTGAGGCTCTTTATGTTCCTGGAGCAAGCAGATGCCCTTGGGCTCTACTAGCATGAGACAGGACTTATGGAGATGTTACTGGTGCCAGCTCGAGCAAATCGATGATGAGCGGGAAGACAGTGATACAGTGATACTACCTTTAGTGAAAAATTTAAATCCTACATATACCTAGCAGTTTCTAAAGCTGTACTACATCATTGATGAAAATGCATTCCTCTTATGCACATATATTTCTATGACTTTAGAAAGGAGCTACTGAAAAAGGGATGCTTCTGTTTGACATCAAGAAATCTCTATTACCATATGTGTGTCAAGCTGTTCCCTAGCAGTTTCAGGTAGTCCTCCTGTAGGTTTAGATGCAGAAAGTTGGGTCTCCATTCGAGTGAGCTCCAAAAGGAAGTCTTCGATTTCACTATGGAAACCCTGGGCCTTTGGAGAAAAGACATCGGCAATGCCACCATTAATTCTCAACTTCAAAAGAAAACTTTCTAAATAATCATAGGAGGAAGGAAGAATTCCCTATTTTGAGGGAAGAATTATTATTCCTGCCCTCAGGAAATGTTCTGCTGCTGAATTAACATACATATGTATTTACTGTTAGAAACTAGAAGAATTCTTAAAACCTAAGTGTAACATATGAACCTCTGATAGAGCACAATAAATTGATTAACTGACTCAGAGATTACTGAATATGTATATAGAGAACCTGACCTGCCAAGAACTGAATCTGTAAAAAAAAAAAAAGACCTAAGTGAAGATGCATTAACAGCAAAATAAAGAGACACAGCTACAGCTAATCCAAGGAGCTCCCCAAGCAAAGGCTGTTCCCTCCATACGAGTCCCAGCACAGAACTGACCACCCTGTCAATTTGGTGTGTTATATCCCAAACCGCACTTCTCCTAACGGCTTAGGCTTTCTTCCAATGATGTTAGGAGTACTGCTTAGCTACCTGAGGCATCTAATGCACGTACCTGCTGCAGCGTTGACTGAAGCTGCTGCTCCCTCTCCTCTGTTTTTTGTAACACAGACTCCCAACACTGGTTCATAGTTTCCAAACGGCTTCTTAAGCTGCTGGCATCATCTCCAGCACTAGATTCAAGAAGCTCGTTGCCAGCTTTGTTGACTGTTTCCACTGTGGCTTGGTGGGCCAAAACATCATTTTTGAGAACCTAAAGAATGTTGAGCAACATCATTTATTTTTACAGATATCATCAAACCCAATTCGCTAAGGTACACTCATAAAAATGCTCCTGGTGGCAATGTTTGGCCTCAAACCAAAAGGCTTAGAAATGAAAAATAAAGACTTACATGGTGCTTTGCAAGCTCAACTTCAATGACTTTTGGGTCTCCACTTATTGGTCTCTGAGCATCTAACAACTCTTCAGTATGAGTGAGCCAACTCATTAGCTCCTCTAAGGCATGCTGGAACTGGCCAAGGGCCAAGAGAGCACCTTCTAGCTTATGCTACTCGAGAAAAATATAAATAGAAAATATTAGTTCTGATATTAGAAAACACGAGATAGTAGTCTATTTACTTTTTTCATGGTTTGCCTTACCTGTCTGTGGGCAATTTTCTCACCCAGATTCTCCCAGAGGTGTTTGAGCTCTGTCAGTGGTTCTCGTATAATGTCCCTATCTGTTTCATCAGTAGCTTTCTTTAACATCAGTTCACCCTGGTGATTGAGCTTCTCCATCTCAATTTGCTGCTGGTAAACCTCCACTTTGAACTCCTGAAAAGACATGCTAATGTTAATAACAAATCAAGTACTCAAAAAGTTAAGCAACCCTTCTTCAAAAGCCATTACTAAATACAAACCTTCATTTCATTTAATTGGTCTTTGACAGTGTTGAGGTCAGTGCCGACAGGGGGCATTGTACAGAGTTTAATCACCGTGTTATCTAGCCAGTCAAACATAGCCTAAAACAAACATACAAGCAATCAGAAAACAAAGGAGGAGAGAGAATCAGTATCACCCCAACCAAGTATAGATAAATCAAAACTGCACTGTACATGCTTCTGGGCAAGGGCAGAGGAAAGGGCAGGATGCTTATTGCACTAAATCAGGGATTTAAGAGGCCAGACGGTAGAGTGGTGAAGGTTCTAGTCTTGAGTACAGCCAATCACTTTGCTCCCTGTCACTGCATTTGGTCTCCTGAGCCCCATCAGGAATGATTCCTGAGAATTGCCAGAAGTAAGCCCTGAGCACAACTGGGTGTTTCTACCTTCTCAAGAAAAACAAATACCAACCCCCCAAAAAAAAAAGAGAAAGAAACAATAGCAACAGCAAAAGAACCCCCAGGGATTTAAAGGAAGCAAATGAAATGAGGTTCGAGCACTGCCAGGAGTAATTCCTGAGTGCAGAACCAGGAGTAACCCCTTAGCATTGCCGGGTGTGACCCAAAAAGAAAAAAAAAAGAAAGCGGGGCAGAGAAACAGTGCAAGGTGCTTGAATTGCATGAGAGCACCCCAGTTTGATCCCTGGCACCACATAGAGGTCCCCGAGCAGCCTTAGGAGTAAGCTCTGAGAACTGCCAGGTGAGGCCCAAAACAAAACCAGAAAAAGAAGAAAATTAAATGGGGATAAAGTCCACAATAAATTATAACCTGGAAATTAAAAAAAAAACCAACTGTGAATAAAACATCTTGAGAAACTACTGGGCCAAGCTGTGCTTCAAGATAATCTGGGACTGTAACCTCCAGCAAGCAAGGACTTGCATGGAAGGCCGGCCTCACTGCCTGGGCACAATGAAGATAAACACGGCAAGCACACAATGGTGAAAACATGGAAGGGTAGAAATGTCGGAGTCACTTTTTTTCTCATCGGATTTGAGCTAGAAACTTTTGCTGAAAGCGTAGAAGCAGCTGTGTTAGCTCTGAGAACGCTGCGGTCCTTAGGTGACCCACTCTTACCTGAATTTAGAAACTGCCAGAGAACTTGGACCCTGTCTTTCCTGGGTGGGCGTGCCCCTGGCCTCTCACCTGAAGTGTGTCCTGGTACTGCACAGCTGCCTGCATGGCATCCTCAAGCTTGTCCAGCCTCTCTTTCCACGTTTTGTTTAAGTTCTCCCAGGCACTATTCATCTAGGCGAAAACAACCAGATCTTCAGTCACTACCCTCTGCACCCGGCCAGCCCCCGTCTCCTCCGAACGCCATGGCCTTTTCTCTGCACCTCGTCAATGCTCTTCTTTACTTCAGGCTTCTCAGTTTCTCCACAGGCAAAAATCAGGTCTGCTCCAAGGATTCGAATAAACTCCAATTCCTCATGTAGACCATCTGTCTCTTCCTTAATAGTCTACATGGAAACCAACAGATCATAAGCCAAAACAGAAATCAGAACAGAACCTCCCAAACTTTGCAAATGCAATTTATGCCCCCATCAATAGCAGATGTTGAACAGAGCTAGTCTTACAAAAGCCTTTCAATATTCTTAATAGTTCACTTATGTGAAGACTGATGCGTCAGGGTGGGGGAGATAGACAGCTCTAAGGGCTGGAGAGCATGTTTTGCAAGTGGGAGCTTGGGTTTGATGCTGGCGTTTCATGGTTCCTCAAAAGCACAGCTGGGAGCAACCCACATATAATTAGACAGGAGCCCCCTCCTGAGAACTGCTGGGTATGACCTGAATCTCACTTGGCCAAAAAAAAGGATGCTTTAGACTAGTTGCTTTTTATACATACAAATACATTTTTGTACATAGCGAAATGTATATGTAAAAAAAAATAACCCAAAACCATCTAGAAAAGGTGCAATGAGCTGTAACAATTTATTGAAGGTTCATTCCTTTCTGCTTCCAATTTATAATCTACAGCCAGAAGTCTATTACAGGAACATACCAACAAAAGTGAATCCCAAATTTAAGAGTGGAAAGACTAGCATAACAGGAATGCAAGAATACATAATCGTCCAGAAATTCAGATTTATAAGGTAGTTTAAGCACTCTAATGATGCCCCATATGGCTCCCCCGCCCCATCAGGAGTTATCCTTTGAGTACACAGTCAAGCCCTGACCACAGCTACTGAGTGTGGCCCCCAAAACAACACACACACACACACACACACACACACACACACGCACGCACACACACACACGCGCACACGCACGCAAAGAAATTAAACTGGGCTGGGGAGATAGTTCAAAGGGTTGGAGCAGATACTTTGCATGCAGGAGACCTGGTTCAGCCCTTGACATTGCTGTAGTCCCTAGCTCTGAACTGGGAGGAGAAGCCCTGCTAATGCCGGGCGTGATCCAAAGCCCAAAGAAATTAAACACTATGATGAGACTAACTTCAGACACAGAAACAGAACTGGATTTCCTAAGCACATGCTACCAGTCTGAATTGTTTAAAAACCGGCGAGAGATGGGGCCAGAGAGGCAGTATAACTGGTGTGGTGCTTGCCTTGCACACAGCACACCCACGTTCGTATCCCAGTACCACATATGGTTTCCTGAGCACCACCAGAAACAATTCCTAAACACAGAACCAGGAGTAAGTCCTGAGCACTGCCAAGTGTGGCCCCCAAAAATATAAATAAATAAAAACAAAATTGATGATGTGATATGACGGCAGTGCTCCATATCACAAAGAAAGCGCTTACATGAACCTAGAGAGGTGGTAAGATTTGTATTGAGAAAAATTCACTATAATGATAAAGATTTTCTTTCCAAGTAGAAAAAAAAGTCCCATTAAAATGAAACGGAAGTCACTCAGACTGAATAGACAGTTAGTAAAACACACTTGGCTAGGAGAGGAGCGATAGACAGTAGAGCGGATAGGGCTCTTGCCTTCCACTGAGCTGAGCCAGGTTTCATCCCAGACATCCACACACTCCCCCAAGCCCACCAAGAAGACCCGTGAGTCAGAGCTAGGCAGTAACCCCTGAGTGTGGCGTCCAAAACCAGGGGAAAAAAAAGCAAAGGAAAAGAAAAGTCATACTAGGCCAGTGCGCCCCTGAAAGGATCCAAACAGGAATGACGGGTTTTACTGTCTTCTTACCTCAGCAGCCTCAACTTGCTGTTTGATGATGGAAGGGTCAATGCCTGGGCTTTCCAGGTCATGGACAATGTCCTGGGTGTCTCTGATGGTGGTCAGGAGAGCTGCCATGTCGTACCAGAACTTCTCCGCCAGCTCGAGGACATCAAGAAACTTAATTTCTCGCTCTTCAGCCCGAGCTTTGATGTCCTCCCAAAAGAAAACCATTTGATCTAATTTGTCCTGGATTTCTGCGGATGTAAAGAGAAGATGGGAACGCTATCTCTACCTGATCAGAAATACAAATTCTGGCATTTCGGATCAGAGAAATATCTCAAATAAAATAACAAAATAAACAAAAAAAAAATGCTAAAAACTCTAACCTAAAATTATAACTGAAGGATAGTTACAGCCTTAGCTTTATTACTATATTTCCTTATTAGCATTTTATTTTTATGTGGCTCTCCCACATAAAGAGATCAAAAAGGTAACCTGGAAATGAAATGAAAAAATCATCTGATGTAAAGGTATTGCTCTGCTATAAAAACCTCTAACAAAGAAGCGAAGAACTCTGATTCCAGTATTCTACGTTGAACTGGCTGTTTCCCATGGGAAGTGTTATAAGAGGTTAATTATGTACTATTGCTATTGCAGTTCACTCATATTAGGGTTGAAGAAACACTTGTTTCCTGGCCTGGGAATCTGACTACTAATTGTAACCTTGTTTCAATGGGGGAGATGTTCCCTGAATTCTAAATGACTTCCAAAAGACGCTCTGAAACACTCATTACTAGGGACGGCCTTTACTGACAAAGAAATACATAGGGTGGGATGCTGAGGGAACCACAGTCTAGAATTTGCTCTACTGATTTTCTTAATAAAAAAAAAATGGGGCAGAGAGGCGGCTCAAAGATCCGGAGTGCAGACTTTGCCTGGGTAAGAGTCCCAGGCTGTATCCCTGACACCAGCACTGCTGGGTGTGGCAAAAAGAAAAAATCCTCTAAGTACCTTTTGCAGCCAGATCCTTGTCAGCTCCTTGAGATCTCGCAATGAGCTCTTCTCCACGCCGCTTCAGGGCCTCAAAGGAAGGCTGCAGTTTCTCCGAGTTCCATGGTGGCACTCTTATTGTCGTTGATACACTCTCTGATCTTGTCTACTTCAGCAGGAATTGCTGGAGGCATACGGAGTCGAGAGGAAAGATTCTCCAGGGACTCCAACATGGGCTCAATTTTATCATGGAACTAAAAAGAGGTTGGTCCATCAGTCATCACACTGCTGGGGAAGCCAGGGCATAAACCAACCACTGTTCAGGAGACCCTTTGTTCAGCCTCAAGTGTTAAGTCTGGCTAAGAACTATGCCCAGCTACGGGTTATGTCCAGCTGGGCATAGTTCTCTAGAGCTGGCCCATCAGAAAAAGCAAGTAGATGTCAACTTGAAGGATAAAAGAAAAAAAAATACCAGAAACCAACTTAAATCACTAATGCTGCAATTAATACATCCCTGCGCCCAAATAATACAAGAAAGGAATGGACCATGAAACTGGTGAGCTAGTGTGTCAGCATCTTGGGTGACAGGTGCATGCAACAGGTGAGATCAACAAGTTAGATGCCCTTCACGACCATGTAAAGGACGGGAACTCAACATGACTTGAGTTTTAAAAAGCACGGCATGCGATTCAACAACCTACTGTATGTGAGAATGAAAATGTTGGCATGGTGAAAGGTACTAGAAAAACTAAGTCCAATATTATTGTAAGTTTCTTTTCACTTTTCTAGTGCATTATCCTTAAAATGTTTATTTATAATCTGAAGCAGAGAGGAAGCCAAATAGAAATTCTGTCCCTTAAAAACCTGCCTAACACCAAGTCTGGATCAGTAGATTAGAATGAAGGGCCTGCCAATCCAAGTGACGTACAGGAAAAGCACGGTGGCCTTGCCTTAACAACATCACTTCCCATTACTCCCTCACGTCTAGGTTCCATCTCCAATGGAACTGGCCTACTAAATGGCATCCACACAATTTCATTCTACTAAAGCTATTAGTGGAATTAAATTGTACGTAATCCAATTCTCAGCTTCATAAGAACATCCTAGTCCCCAAGGGAGTGGGTACCTTACCTCTGTTATCTGTAATGGTGGGCGCAGTCAACACAACAATGAAATGTGACGATGTGGGGAAGACAGGAGCAGGCAGCAACAACACAAAGTAACACATTCCACAATGTGAGTGAGAGATGAGACGGAGGAGGTGGGGAGGGGGAAAAACTTGAGTAAGTACAAATATTAACCAAGAATATTGACTAAACACAGGAATAAAATACTCAGACATGACAAAAGTACCACTCAGGGTAATATATTAGTTGAAAAGTATGTAGTTAAAGATGCTTCAAAATTCACTGCAATGGGTTGATATTCTCTGGCCTTTTCCCTACTCAAGAATTTCACTCTGAGCTTGGAATTGGCTGGTGGCCTCTTGAGTAAGAAAACTTAATTGTGCCATCTCTTGTAACTCTGTACAACTAATAAGCCCAACAGGATCTTGACTTCTCTAAAAGACATTGATTTGCTTTTGAATCTAAGTTTATGCATCCAAAATCTTCCCTGTTATAGGACATCAAAATATTAAAGTTTTTAAGGAAGCCATTGGCAAACAATATATACCAGTCAAAATACTTCTTACCCTCTTTACAATCTGTACCAATGTTCCCTGGAATAAAAATCATCACCATACTGGTCTGGACATTCTTGAGCATAAGAGGCAATAGCTGACACAGAGACCTTCTTAGCCTGAAGGACAAGTCAAGAGTGTGTGAGTTTAAGACACGCATGTACCTGAGCCGACTGGGAGACAGCTTCGTCCAGAGCCAGGCCCGCTGGCGAACTTCCTCTTTTATTTGGGCATACATATTTTCAGCTTTCTGGTATTTTTCTTCCACCATTACCCCCTCTTCAGGGTTCAACTCCTTTAGTTGTGGGCCTATCTTCAGCAACTTATCAATATGAGGCTTGTGTTCTGCAATGGATTCCCTTAGTTGCTATGTAAAGAGATACGGATGGAAACATAATAAGCATCTTACTACCCGTTTATTTGCTTCACTATTTGACCAGCACTCATACCAACTTCAAGAGGAATGACTGTTACAACAGTAGGTCCCTGCATCTTGCCATTTATGGGAGAAGAGAAAAACATCTAAACAAATCTCTTCATTTTCAAAAAACAGTTCGGATATTCCCGATCCAGAAAGTCTGAAAGACACATCCTTCTCACTCTCTCCCAGTAGAAAACTTTAGTATCTTTCTTCCTCCCAGACAGAGAGATACTAGGAAGCACAAGCCAGGAATAGCAGCATCTGATAGTACAGTCATTCCCTGACTTTACTGTTGGCCACTTCCAGTTCAGATACTCTCATTTATAAGAATAGAGAGAGGAGTATCACTGTATCACTGTCTTCCCGTTCATCATCGATTTGCTCGAGCAGGCACCAGTACCATCTCCATATGACCTGTCTCATGCAAGTAGAGCCCAAGGGCATCTGCTTGCTCCAGGAACATAAAGAGCCTCAAACCATTCCATCAGGCCATGGGAATGAGGTCTATAATTGTTACTGGTATTTGGCATATCAATTATGAGACGGGTACCTTGCCAGGCTCTGCCGTGTGGGTAGCATACAGAGAGAGGAGTAAGCGTATCAAAACCACAAATAAAATCAACATTTAAAAAGCTTTGTGAATGGCAAGAGGTCTAGTTCGGGGCCTCCAAGCGTCACTCTCATCTGAACTCTGCAGCACATGCTTCCTGATTGCCCTCATGTCTTTGACTCCAGTTGGGGCCTGGTAAGTGGAAAGACACACACACACACACACACACACCCCCCCCCCCCCACCCCAAGTCTACCAACAGGTACTCTGCAGTCCCTGAAAGTATTTTTCAGTTTATTCTTTATCAATTTGTTTTTTGTACTACACCTGGCTGCCCTTGGGGCTTACTCCTGGCTCTGAGTTCAGGAATCACTTTGGTGGTGCTCAGGGCTAACTCCTGGTGGGGTTCAGTGGACCATAAAGGGTACCAGGATCTAACTCAGGTCAGCCATATGTAAGGCAAACTCCCGCCCCACTGTACTACCTCTCCAGCCCATAATTTGTATTTTTTTGTTTTTGTTTTTTGGATCACAGCTGACAATGCTCAAGGATTATTCCTGGCTCTTCACTCAGGAAATACACCTGGCGGTGCTTGGGGGACCATATGGGATGCCGGGGATCAAACCCAGGTTGGCCGCATGCAAGGCAAACGCCCCACTTGCTGTGCTATCGCTCGACCCCTAATTTTTTGTTTTTTAATTACCACTTGTTCATTTCTGTAATATTTAGTTCCTGAGATCAAGATTATTATTATTTTATTATTATTATTATTTTTTGCTTTTTTAGGTCACACCTGGCGATGCTCAGGGGTTACTCCTGGCAGTGCTTGGGGGACCATATGGGATGCCAGGGATTGAACCTGGGTTGGCCACATGCAAAGCAAACGCCCTACCTGCTGTGCTATTGCTCCGGCCCCCTCAAGATTATTTTTTATTCTTTAACTGACATCCATTAAAGGACAAAGAAAATCTAGGAAATTATTTTGAATGTGCAAAGAAATTCTAACTGACTAAACACTAACTTAGTAATGGAGGATACACCTGGTAACACTAGCCTGTTGCTCTAGAATAAACTATAAAGCCCATTTCTGTAATAAAACTCAGTATGCTGCTTACCCTCATTTCCTCTTGCTGCTGCCTGAGCTGTTCGTGATCAATGGCAGGAGGAGGCAGCTGTGCTATGAGAGCCCGAGTCTCCTCAATCCAGGGGCTGAGCTCCCCGTAAGTTTCCCAAAATTGGTTCACCAAGACCTGGGCACGCTCAAGGCGGGCATACCGTTCAGAATTAAGTAGACTAATGGCTTCATATTGCTGTATTAGAGACTCTGTCTTCTCCTATTAACATTGACAAAAAAAGGAAAGTCTCATTACAATTATGAACCTTTCTTGTAAGGGAAAAATGTACACATAAATACTAAAAATATAGGATTAAGGGAATACATACTATTAAAGCATAAGAACTAGTCTGGGAATTAAGACTATTCTGCATAAAGGAAATTAAAATTATTTGCATTCATTTTTTATGGGTTTTTTTGGGGCCACACTTGACGATGTTCAGGGATTACTCCTGGCTCTGCACTCAGCAGTCACTTCTGGCAGTGATTTAGGGACTATATGGGATGCTGAGGATCAAACCCAGATTGGCCGCATGCAAGGCACGCACCTTACCACTGCACCTATCACTCTGGCCTCAACTTTTTCTTCTTTTTTTTTTTGTAAAACTACTTGTATTTTTATCTGAATTTTTATTTTTGGGAAACACCAATCAAGGTTCAGGGGCTATTCCTGGCTATCCAAGTGCAGGAATCACTTGGTGGGAGGAACCAGGAGGATCACACATAGACTGAACCAGCCACCCACATGAAATGCACGTACACTAGTCCTCTGAGATAGCATGTACATTATATTCCTGGCGCCACATCACTGATACTCGGAAATATAGCTTAAACATCACTCCTTATAGATGACGATTAAGTAGCAACTCCTGTTACGGAGATGGATTTACAGTATATCTCATATAATATGGCAAAGTTAGGATTTTGCAAAGGAGGCTGAATTTCCCGGAAAATCTTATCAACTTGTTCACAGATGCCACCATTAGTAATGGGAGGAAACGTTATCATCATTCCACAATTATACTTCTAATTCACCATGATGAAGGTAATAACAAGATAGCAAACAAATGCAATTTACCTGTAGTATAGCTTTCTGCTCTTCTCCACAAGTGCCAAAGATTTCACTGCGATGACTGAAGAGTTCATCCATTGAATCTTTGTGACGAATGATGTCAATGGAGAAAGCCTTGGAAAAGTAAGCTACAGATTAGATCAGAACTAAAAGGACCGGAGCTTCTGTTTGTGGCAAGTTAAACACAATCTATGAAAAATAAAGCCACATCAATTTTCTCATAAAGTATAAAACTTGAACTATTCACACATCCATCCCATCCTCTAGTAGAATATAAGACTATCTTTACTCCTAAAATTCACCCCTGATTGCCATTATTTCTTGGCAACCACAAAAGTACAATACTTTCCTCCTAACCAATTTTTCATTTGCGTCCACCATCATGACCTTGCCTTACCCCACTTGACCTCGCGTAGTTGGAAACTCTTGAGATAACATGGGCTTGGGACCGCTGAAATGCCAGTGGTAATGCTTACCTTCTGTACCTGCAGCTGAGCTGTGGTCTGGTCTTGTTCCAGGCTGAATTGGGCCCAGAGCCATTAGTTTCCGTTTTGTTTCAGCAACCCAAGCTAGTTCTGCATCGGCAGCTTGCTCATACTAGTAGATATAGTGAAGAAAAGAAACAAATTGCTTAGCCAAGGCCCTATTTCTTAGAACTGCAATGAATTCAATGAAGAAAGGCTCGCACTTTCAGAAATATTGTTTATCTACTTATTTATCTGTGATGCCAAGGATTTAACCCAGTGCATGGCAAGAGCTCTACAACTCATTGAGCTACAACAGTTACTATTTCATAAGTACAGTTTCATAAATATTATTTCATAAATACATCAATACTATGCCAATACAGTTGCTATTTTATAAAGGAAAGCCAAAATTGGAGAGAATTTAAGAAAAAAAGTACAATCAAGATGCAAATAACTTTGGAGTTAACTGTACTTCAGCAAACAAGCTGATCCTACTTCACCATCTTTAGAAAGAAGTTGGAGAACCACTTAGAAAGAACAGACACTGACACCATGAAAAGAAATAAGCTTCTAATAAGAGCGCTTTTACAAGGTTCTGGGCTCTGTCAATTCTCTTCTATACCAAACACTGAACAAACAATAATAGTTTTGAAGACTGATTTAACATGATGTCACACAACCCCTTAATATGCATGAATTAAAGCACATCCAAGTGTGAGCCACTTGTGGTACTGGCAACAATGTTGTTCGTGGAAAGTTTAAAAAACATAACGTTTTTTTAAACATCAATGTGTTAAATATCAACATCGTGGCAGCAGACAGATGGGTCAAGTTAATTTGGGAGTGCTCATTCAATTTAAGAAGTTTAACATCACAGGGCCAGAGCCGATAGCCCAGTGGGTAGGACGTTTGCCTTGCATGCGGCCGCCCATGCTGGCCCAGGTTTGATCCCCGGCATCCCATATGGTCCCCGAGCACCGCCAGGAGTAATTCCTGAGTGCAGAGCCAGGAGAAAGCCCTGAGCATTGCTGGGTGTTACCCAAAAAATTAAAAAAAAAGGGGCTGGAGCGATAGCCCAGCGGGTAGGGCGCTTGCCTTGCACGCGGCTGGCCTGTGCCGGCCTGGGTTCGATCCCGGCATCCCATATGGTCCCCCGAGCACCGCCAGGAGTAATTCCTGAGTGCATAGCCAGGAGTAACCCCTGAGCATCGCCGGTGTGACCCAAAAAGAAAAAAAAAAATTAAAAAAAAAAAGTTTAACATCTCATGTTTTTGTTGATAATGTATTTTTTGATATTTAGAGCTGGGATCTGGGCCACACCAGTGGTGCTCGGAATCAAACACGTAAGGAAAGCACTCTGGACTCTCTCTCTGGCACACCAAACCTTTATACAGTTATCAATAACAAAGATATTCTCTGTGATTATCACTAATGATATTCCTCTGTCCAGTCTTACCTCTGAATCTTCATATTTGCCAACCTAAACTATGTTAAAAAAAAAAAGTAAGAGGTATATAATATCTACCATGCCCCATGGATAAATTTCATGGTGAAATCTTTGGCCAAGACTAGGGAGATGAATAAAGATTTATTGGGGATGTGCTCGGAGACAGAGCAAATTTCTGCGTGGCTTGGTAAGCATTTATGGGTTCCAGCGTGATAGTAGGGCACTTACTACTAGGTGTAGTAAGTACCACAGTAGGGCACTGGCCCTGCATGCCGGGTATGACTCCCCAAAACACAGAAACAAAAAAAGAAAACAAGAAGCAAGAAAGCATTTTCTTATCACTATGAACCCAAGGGATCATGTTATTTATATATATATATATTTTCTTTTTTTAATAATTCCATTATAGCACCGTGAGACAGACGTTCACAAAGCTGTTCAGGCTTGGGTTTCAGTCATACAATGTGACAGCACCCATGCTTCCACCAGTGGGGCTCATGTTATATTAAAATACTATTTTGTACTCTGGCAAATGGTGAGTATCCAGCTATTAAGAAAAGCAAGAAACTGTTTCCAAAAAAAAAAAAAAAAGTAGGAAGAAGGAGAAGAAAAGATTGAGAGAAATATGACACGTGTGTTTACTAGCAGGGTACTATTTTGGATAGTGCTGCTATTTTGGCTTACATATTTGATAGCAATTATAGTTCCTAGCTCCTCCCTCTCTCCCGTCTAATGTTAAAACAGTTGACTATGTCAAACTAAACTGCGACACACCTGCATCTTTTGAGTCTAGCTATCATTTACTCCCATTACCTTATTGGTAAGCCATTACCAAAGATGACCAACAGACTCTTTTCCAAATTCTTCTCTGCTTACAGGGGCCAGTATTTTGGCTCAAACCTAGAGTCATACTAGTAGATCTCTACCGGATACTTACCATGACTGAAAATTTTTGTTGCATCATATTTAGCTGGATCTCACTAATTCCACTTAATTGCATGTATGTGGGTTCCAAATTTGTACCTTACATATACATGTCATTACCTAAATTATTAATGCAGAGATTCTATAAGCATTACCTGCTGTGACCTCTGAATAGCAGCATCAATTTCATCCACCCTTTGTCCAACAGTGTCACTGACCAGCTTGTACTGCTCGTTGGCGCCTGACACAAGTTTATCCAGCCCTTCTCTGGCTCTCAGGGCACCAGCTCCAGGAGGGCACGGCTCACCTCATTCACTGTGTCCAACACCAGCCTGTGCTCCATGACCTCCTTCTTTAATTCCTAAGGAGAAAAAAAATTGTTTTCAGGCCACACGTTGCTAAATTAAGCATATTAGCAGCTGTGCTGGGTAGAAAGTGCTATCTCTACCACATATCCCGGTGGGGCTCTGACCTCCTTCCTCTCAGTTTCCTTCCTCTCATTTTTCGATCACTCTGGCTTTATTAGGCTTAGCTGTTGCTTCCTCAGAATTGTCTGTGAAGGCCAGGGAGAGTACAGCAGGTATGAGAGTAACTTGCCTTGGGACGAGAGCAATAGCACAGTGGCTAGGATGCTTGCCATGCATGCAGCTGGCCAGGGTTTGATCCCTAGCACCTCACGTGGTCCTCTAAGCCCTCCAGGAATAATTTCTGAGTGCAGAATCAGGAGTAACTCCTGAACACTTCCAGGTGTAGCCCAAAGGACACTTATTTGCCTTATATGCAGCAGACCTTGGTTCCATCTCTGGCATTATGTACAGTGCCTGAAGCACCGCTGGGGAGCAATCCCTGAGCACAAAGCCAGGAGTAAGCCCTGAGTACTGCTGGGTATGTCCCCCAAATAAAATGAAACAAAAGGAACTATATCTAAAACTTCTTGAGCCAGGTTATCAATGGGCAAAATAAACAGCTTTTTTCTTCTTACTTCAATAGAAATAATCAAGTTTTAACCTCAGTTTTAACTTAACAAGTACTTAAAATTACTTAACAGTATTTCTGTGCATACTAGGTCCTGCAGGAGAAGCAAATATAATCATGAAGCACTCCTCAAGAGTGAATCATGAAAGTCAATTGAAAATGTTATATAAGAAACAAACTTTTTAAGAATTTGGAATTCAAGCGCTCTTCAGCTCATTTGTAGGTTTTATGTCAAATCTCACTGTCTCCGTGAGAATGAGACACGCAGAAATATTTGGTTAGATTTAGCACAGAAACATTTTGTGATGAAGTTAAGGCTGGAGAGTTAGCAGAAGGTAACTGTGCTAATGGTGCTTGCCTGGCACTGAACATGATGTTCCAAGCACTGCCAGTGGGTGACCCTGAGCACAGAGCCAAGGAATAGCCCTGAGCCCCACTTGGTGTGGTTTAATCCCCTACACACAACAACAACAACACAAAATTAATTAAGAAATAGTAATGTGAAACACGGGTTTTGGTGGTGGGGCTGGTATTGGAATATTGAATGCTTGAAGCAACTGTACTGTGAACAACTTTGTAAATCATGGTGTTTAAATAAAATAAACTTAAAAGTTCAAGGATTAAAAATAAAACTCTAGGGGCCAGGGGCAGTGGGAAAGGCATTTACTTTGCAGGCAGTCAATCTAGGCTGATCCTTGAGCACAGAGTCAGGACCGAGTGCCCCCCAATGTGGCCCCACAACAAAACCTAAAAGATTCTAAAAGGAAAGTTTACTCTTATCGTCACCCTTAAACTCGGCAATGACAACTTACCTTCTGTCTTTGTTGAAACTGGGGTATCTGCTCCCCTGTGGGAGACTGTCCTCCGCTGGCTGCCAGCTCCTCTTCCACCTCCCTCAGCCACGTGGTTAGTTCCCCGTAAGTAGACTGGAACTTAGTGGCTAGCTGCCGGGCCTGCTCTAGAGTCCTGAGGGCCTTGGAGCTAGTGACCGTGATGTCTGCATAGCGAGTCTTTATTCCATCCAGTTTCTCCTGGATGAGCAACACCTCTTCCCCTGGGAAAACGACACACATTACTGATGTCTGAGAAGACATGAGGGGATCACCTTAATTCCTTTCTTCAATAGGAGTTTAAATGTTACAGATGCCTTCTCCTTGTGGAACTTATTTCACCTCAACAATAAAGGTAGGAGGAAAATAAAATTTGTTTTGTAAAGAAGCTACTTCTGAGATCTGAGTTTGACTGCTTCTAGATTTACCAGCAGTGATTAGTGAATACTAGCATTGAGGACACTGAAAAGCAGGGAATGTCAACATCTATAACCAAATGATTCAGTAGGGGCCAGAGAGATAGCGCAGGGTTAAGGGTTGACCACTGGCCTTGCCCGTGGTCAACCCTGGTTTGAGCACACAGCCAAAAGTAAGCCCTTAGCACTGCCATTAATGCACTTTCCCCCCCCCACCCTCAAAAAACAAAAAAACAAACAAAAAAAAAAAAAACAACAACAAAGAAAAAGATTTAGAAGAAAATAGGAACCCAGGCCACCTGTCAAACTGGAGCATGTGCAGGGATTAACTAGGGAACACTAGTTTCTCCTACATGGACAGAGAAGAGGGTCGCACAAAGTGCTTATCTCCCTGGACCTGGACGTGTCACTCAGGAGGTGCTAAGAAATGCGATTTTCAAAGTACCTGTGGTTTGTTTTAGAAGAGCCTGACCATTTTTAATAGCTTGATCTACATTCTTCTTTCTATTAATAATCTCTTCATTTAAAGCCTGAAAGGGAAGAATACCATTTATCTCCAAATAATAACACAGAGAAGGAAATTATACCAAATATCAGATATTTGATCCCATCAAGGAATCCCATCAAGACTGCCTATCCCATTATAACAAAAAATGAACCAGATACTTATAGGCAAGTATTCCTTTGTAATTAAGAGATTTACAATTCAAGCATCTTTACAAACCTATTGATATCAACTCTATTGAACTCGAGAAACGTAGAAGTGGAAATCAGCAAAAAATGTCTTCTATGTCCCAAAAGATAAGACAAACATCCAAGAGAAGAAAAGTTAGTAAGAATATGCTGGCCTGAATATGGATCCTGGTTAAAAACTCTCAAGTTTGGGGCTGGAGCAATAGCACAGCAGATAGGGCATTTGCCTTGCATGAGGTCGACCCAGGTTTGATCCCTTGAATCCCATATAGTTCCCATATAGTTCCCTGAGCACTGCCAGGAGTAATTCCTGAGTGCAGAGCCAGAAGTAAGCCCTGAGCATTGCTGGGTGTGACCCAAAAAAGCAAAACAAACAAACAAACAAAAACAAACAAACAAAAGCAAAACAAAAACAACCCCCCCAAAAAACCCATAAAAAATAATAGAAATAAAATCAAGCAGAAGACTCTAGGAGTATTCAAAACAACAATTCTGCTTTGCCTGTTTTTACTATATCCTAAGCAATTTCACAAAAAAGAAATAGGAAAATCATTTTCTATTAAAATAACACAGAACCTGACCTTTTAGCAAAAATCCTAGAAAAGCGAAGAAAAGCTAGATCTATCTGTTCAAAATCTGGGTATATTTACCTATATCTGGCTTTAAAGTACACTTTCAAAAACTATTTATATGGAAACGTGGTGATCCACTGCATACATAATAACATAAAATTCTGAGTGAAACTGCTATAGCTACATTCTGTAACATCTTCTAGATTCAGTTTGAAAAACTCAAGTACAGGGCCGGAGCGATAGCCCAGCAGGTAGGGTGTTTGCCTTGAACGCGGCCGGCCCATGCTAGGCCGGGTTCGATCCCGGCATCCCATATGGTCCCCGAGCACCGCCAGGAGTGATTCCTGAGTGCAGAGCCAGGAGTAGCCCCTGAGCATTGCCAGGTGTGACCCAAAAAAGAGCAAAAAAAAAAAAACTCAAGTACAGGGGCTGGAGCAATAGCCCAGTGGGTAGGGTGTTTGCCTTGCACGCGGCTGGCCTATGCCGGCCTGGGTTCGATCCCCGGCATCCCATATGGTCCCCCGAGCACCGCCAGGAGTAATTCCTGAGTGCAGACCCAGGAGAACCCCCTGAGCATCGCCGGGTGTGACCCAAAAAGAAAAAAAAAAAAAAGCTCAAGTATTTCCTTCCATAGTTTCGTTGTTAATAGAACAGTCATTTGTATCGCGTCTATTGTCACGGCTTATGTATAAAAATAAAAGGAAATGAAACTTTAAAGAAAGGAATGAAGAGACACATGAAGCAAAATCATAAAATAAATCAGCAACGCAAACAAGAAGAATGGAGAACACGAATACCAGGTGGTCAGCAAGCTGCTTCTGCAGGACATCCTGTCGGTAGTCCTTTACGAACACTGAGCTGAGCTTGTCCTCCACCTCAGCCAGCCAGTTGAGGACCTCCACTTCATCCTCCCCGAACAGCCTAGCATTAGCCAGCGCCTGCTCAAGCAGGGCTGCTTTCCCGGCAGCACCGGTCTAGAATCTCACTGTATCGGGCCTGCAGGGAGTCTAGCTTTTCTGACAGCACGCCCTGCTCTGCAGAGCATGTCAGGGAGGAGAGGGTCTGCCCAATTTGGACTGCCTGGTGCACATCTGCTGCATGGCTTTCTATTTCTTCCTCCAGAGCCTGGAAATCCGTATGGAGAAAATGAATAACAGAAACAAAATAAATGAAAAGTAAGCAAGAGACAACGAATAAATAACAAATGATACAAAACATAAAAAAACAACTGAATGGCAAACTTAGATAAAAACTGAGAACAAAAGTTTCTTTTTGATTATGACAGCTTATTTGTTGATTTACATTTTCATTTCATGAACATGATTTTACCAGTAAGTAATTTGACAATAATTTGTTTTTCCCCACATTTAAAACTTTTTAACCCCCATAAACGTGACCTTTTAAATGTTGCAAGCAATGTTCTGATTTCTAGGATTTCAGAACCCAGGTCTATGTTTTCACTTAGCGTAACTATTTATGCTAAACTATTTCCTACCTTGTGTCGAATAATTTGCTGTTGTATTTTGGCAGTCTGAGTGCCAACAGGTTCTGAGTTAGCAAGCTTTTTCTCGGTGACAGATAAGAAGTCAGAAATAGGCTCAGCTGTTTCATGGAATTGTTTGGCCAGAACCAGGATATCTTCCAGCTGTTTTTGCCTACACAAATATATAGAACAAGCTGCTCAGACAAGAAGTCATATTTAAGACTGATAATAGTACTGCATTCAGTAGAATACCAATCATTGCCAGGCACACTTTAAGTACCAGCAGTAAGCAAAACACATATATAAAGCACTCTGAGGGGTTGGAGTGATAGTACAGTGGGTAGGGTATTGGCCTTGCATGTGGCTGACCAGTGTTTGTTCAATCACCGACATCCCATATGGTCCCCCTACAAACTGCCAGGAGTAATTTCTGACTACAGAACCAGGAGCAAACCCCTAAGCATCACTGGATGTGACCCAAAGAAGCAATAAATAAATAAATAAATAAATTTTAAAAAAAGCACTTTGATATTTAAAGGCTTTCACAAGCAGAACCTCATTTTGATCCCACCAGAACTTTTTAAGATAGGCAGATTTACCCATTATTGCAAAACTAAAAGCAGACTCTGCAGGCTTAAAGGAAAAATTTCCCAGGGCCGGAGCAATAGTCCAGCATTTGCTTTGCTCGCAGCCGACCCAGGTTCGATCCCTGGCATCCCTTATGGTCCCCGAGCACTGCCAGGAAGAATACCCGAGTGCAGAGTCAGAAGTAACCACTATGCATTGCGGGGTGTGACCCAAAAAAAGCAAAAAACAAAACAAAACAAAGAAGAAGAGACTAAATGTGGGAGTACAGCAGGCAGGGTGCTCACCTTGCACAATGCTGACCTGAGTTCACACCCCAGGACCTCATATGCGCACCTGAGCACTGCAACATGATTGTTAACTTAGCAAACATTGCCATCAGGTCCGATGCTGGGTACCATGGATAAAATGTTTGCCTTGTATGTGGCTGAACTGGATTTGAACTGGATGTGATTCTTGAAACCACATACACCCCCAAGGGATGCTCATTGATGCGCTCAGGGAGCACAGAACCAGGTATAAGCCCTGAGCACTGTCTTGTACGGTTCACAACAAAACAAAAAAATAAATAAATATAAAGATTTGTCATTTTTAGTATATAGAAACTCAATTATGTTTGAATTGTTTTTTTTTTAAGTTACTTTGGGGAAAGCCATACCCAGCTGTGCTCAAGTGCTTACTCCTGATAGTGCTTAAGGACCAAGACTCTCTCTAGCTCTAGACCTGATTTAAAAAAACAAACACAATTTAAATTTACTTAATGTCCTTCCTTTCCTTTCCATCTTTCACTATTTTTGTTGTGGTGACAGGCGTCTGTGCACTTGGTTGTGATGCTCAGCAGAAACCATGCTTGAATTTTATTTATTCATTTCTATTTTCGATTCTGATGCCACACCCAGCAGTGTTCAGATCTATTCCTGGCTCTCTGCTTAGGAGTCACTTCTGGTAGTGTGCAGGGAACATGTGGTGCCAAGGGTTGGCTATCATAAGGCCAGTGGCTTAACCACTCTACTGTCTCTGCAGATAATACAGTTGGTTGGTGAAAGAAAATATATCTATATGCCCATTTTAAAATACCAATATAAGGGCCAAGAATGTGGTTCAGTGGTAAAGCACATGTTTTGTAGGTATGCATTTAATTCCCTAGTGCCATAAAATGTCAATATATACTTTTCTTCTTTCTTTTTTAATGCCAACCTTCAAAATATATCTTCAATTAATACCACTAAAATATAGTGGTATTAATATCACTAAAATTTTTTTAAAAGGTCAATATTAAGCTAGACTTTTATTTAAAAACTAGCTTTCATTTTGGATCAGGAGTAACCCCTGAGCATTGCTAGATGTGATCCAAAAAAGCCAAAAAAAAAAAAAACAAAACCCTAAATAATGTAGTATAGCTACAGAAAGAGAAAGCACTTCCTCTGAAGAGCTAAGCATAGTTAGTGCCTGTATTTTTGCCATTTACTGAATAAAGCTTTATTCATCTCTTCAGAGTCTATACAGAACCACCGTCTGGCTCCTTGATGCAAAAATGTGTAACATTAGGATAAGTTAGTAGAAAAATATTGCCATTCCCAAGAACCAGAATTATTTCACCAATACAAGTTAAACATCATTTAAAATATTCAGAAAAGATGGGTAGAGCATTTGCCTTGTACACAGGAGACCCAGGTTCAATCCCTATTGAACATTCCATATGATCCCTGGAGCACTGCCAGGAGTAACTCCTGAACACAGGAGTAACCCCTGAACATTGCCAGGTGTGCCCCCAAAAAAAAAAATCAGAAAAGAATTTGGCTGGATTATAAGAAATGGCACTTCTCATTTGGAACCATAAGTCTACTGTAGCACAATAACACAGAACAATGAATTTCCAGTTTTCAGAATTCATAGAGCTGCAAGGCTGGTTTCCTGAGGGTGATTCTAGTTGTGAGAATTATCTCTAAAAACATGCCTGCCCTCGGCCGGAACAAGAGTACAGCAGGCATCCCATCTGGTCCCCTGAGAATCGCCAGGAGTAATTCTTAAGTGCAGAGCCAGGAATAATCCCTGAGCATCACTAAGTGTGGTCCCCAAACAAAACAAACATCTCTCCCCAAGATTAAAAAAAAACACTGAACACCTTCCAAAGCAGTGACAGAATCATTCGGGAGCTTGACAGCACTGCTGTGGTAACAAGACAAAAATAAGGCAAGACGGACTTCTCACCGCTAAACCTCTCATTCATCACAACCTCTTTGACATTACCTGGCTGCTGCCTTGCTGAGAAGTCCAGTCCACCGACTTTCAAGACTCTCCAACTGTCCAGTGATTTTCTCTCTATCGGCCAGCTCAGCTGACTGTGCTATCCTGCCTCCTTCGGCCTGAAGCATACCTACTGTAGCACGCCGGTCATCCAGGAGCCGCTGGAGCAACTATTGCACACGTGTTTCAAAAAAAACAACAAAGGTAGTAACATGGATTATTTTAAAATCTAAAATATAGAAAAGGTTCCAAAATTCATAGTCCACAAAATCTTAACTTTAAAATTTTCTCCTTTGAGGCAGAAACATGAGATACAGTATAGTTTCTACTACCCACCTAAACTTCTCATACACTAAGCTGATAAGTGAAGCAGTGAAACTCATTATACAATTAAAAGGGACCTTATTTTGGAAAAGAAAATGCCTTGAAATGGAAATTAAGCCAACAAAAACAGAACCTTGTGCATACACAATATATAGGAAGTCCTCACTTAATATTGTCGATAGGTTCTTAGAAGCTACAAATTAAATACCACATTAAGATAATTTTTTTACCAAAAGCTAGCTGATATAAACAAGAGTTAAGTTTCTACAGCATATTTACGGTGACAAAGACATCACTTAACTTTTGAATAAAAACCCAAACACTTCAAATATTCAACCATTACTGTATTCATTCATTTCTCTAACCTAGTGACTGAAGTTCAGAGCTGAGGGTAGTGGATGCTATCCACTGTGCTCAGGGTACAAAGGCAAAGCCAACCCTCGAGACAGGATGCTCTTCCATGCAGGGCACACTGACACACCCACCCTCACCAAGACTGCTCTGCACGTCTTCCACACAGAAGGAACCTGGAGACAATCCATAGACATACAGAGACCACGCAAACTCCATACAGTGGCGGTGGAGAATGAACCCCTCATTAACAGAATAAAATGATGTTATTCAAGGGCCGGAGCGATAGCCCAGCGGGTAGGGTGTTTGCCTGGCAAGCGGCTGGCCCAGGTTCGATCCCGGCATCCCATATGGTCCCCCGAGCAATGCCAGGAGTAATTCCTGAGTGCAGAGCCAGGAGTAACCCCTGAGCATCGCCGGTGTGACCTCAAAAAAGAAAAAAAAAAAAAGTGTTATTCAAAGGCTTGTGCAATGATTTAGAAAACACCAAGGGCCTCTTAACATAAAGCCATAAATGAAACATTGAAACAGGGCACGTGAACAAACCTGTTCAGACAATAAGCGCCACAGCTAACTTTCAGATGAAACTAAGATAATAAAAATCAATTTTCACCTTTCTTTTCAAGATCACACAACGCAGGTTAGGAGTATACTTAAACTCCTGAACATGCTCCTCAAACTATAAGCAAATGTGGTGTCTGCCACTCCCTACGGCTTTTACAGCTCACTGTCCCAACATTCTCACTCACCTTCTGTTCCTGAATCTGTGCTTTTTACCACTTTGTACTCAGCAGATGGAGGTTTCTGATTGGCTATGAGCTCTTCGGTGTCTGCCAGCCAGCTGAGCAACGGCTCCAAGGCATCTTGAAACTTCCCACAATGCAACAACGCTTCTTGCAGTTGTGCGATTCTTTGTGCAACCTGTATCACAGACACAGAGGCTCGTTATGAGAAAGGAGAGAGCTGCTTCAATTATGACTGACCCTTCGCAATCTAGCACTACACAGATTGCGACTATTAAAAGCCTTGTTAGTATTTGGCTTCCAGAGAAACCTTAGCGTTAGGAGTCTTCCTATACGCTCTTCCCGTATACTTCCAACCTCTTGCTATTCACCTTTTTATTAGCGTGTTCCATCGAGCGTTGATCTCTTCCATATCATGCTCCAAGCCCTGCACATCACAGTTTTTGCCGGCACTTTGAATCAATCCCTGGCCAAGTCCGTTCACCTGCTGCAATTTCATCTGAAGAGGATCCACCTGCTCTTTCTGAAACATCTAGATAATTGCAAGGCAAAAAGCGAATTAATTTAAATGCAATTATACCCTGGTTATTCTGGGAAGATGTATTATTTTTTAAATTAAACTTCATTTTTAAATTTTTCACTTTTTTGGGTCACACCCGCGATGCAGGAGGACCATATGGGGTGCTGGGGATCAAACCCAGGTCAGCAGTGTGCAAGGCAAATGCTTTACCCACTGTTTTATGAGAGATTTATGACTTTAACAAAAGGTCAGATTAAAAAGAAAACATGCACTGGTACAGGAAATATCAAGGAAACAAGTGCTTTTATATTTCAAAATATTCACCTAAGACAAATAATTAGTTATGCTACTAAAAATATTTTTGGGGGCCCATACTCAGGGATTACTCCTGGCTCTGTGCTCAGGAGTAACATGATTGTGCTCCAGGGTAACATATGGGATGTTGGGGATCAAACTAGGCTGTCCATGTGCAAGGCAAGTGACACACTCGCTAACCATCTATCGCTTTAGCTCCCCTACTTAGATCTATTTTTTTTAATTTTTTTTATTTTTACAATTACAAAGATATACAATTAAAAAGTTCATATTTGGGTTTTGGTCATACAGTGTTCCAGCACACATCCCGCCACCAGTGCCCATCTCCCACCACCAATGTCCCCGGTTCCCTCCCCCCCCCCCAGCCCTCCTCCATGGCAGGTTCTTTATTTCTTTCCCTTTCTCTCTCTTTCTCTTTTCCTTTCCCTCCAGACTATGGATTACAGAACATACATTAAAGGGTTGTCATGTGTATCTTTTTGCCTCTATTTAATGCTCAGTTCTAGGTTGGCATTAGTAGCCTCGACAATTGTTAGCACACTGTTCCATTTTCTGTCTTACCTAGCCTCTGACTCCCACACGTTTGTGATAATTTCCACCTTTGACAAGACCTCCTGATATATGTTTCACTTGACCTTGGATATTGGTATCATAATATGTACATATATATTTATGTTATGCAGATAAATGCAGTCATTCTGTAACACTACTTAGATCTTTAACCCAACAGCCTATCTTTACACAAAAAGTTTGCTTGATTTCACTATTTTTAGTTTTTATTTTTGGGCTAGTGCCTGCTCAAACAAATCGATGAACAACGGGAAGACAAGTGGTACAAGTGATTTTTGGGCTAGAGGTGCTCAGGACTTACTCCTGATTCTGTGTTTAGAGATAACTCCTGGTGGTGCTGGGGACCATCTGTGGTCCCGGGGATGGGACCAAGGGTTGGCTGCATGCAGGGTAAGTGCCTTGCCTGCTGCATTATTTCTCTGGCCCCACTTGCTTAATTTTTAATAGAAAAGCTATACAGATAAGTATCAGTTCAAGTATCACGGAAGTGTGATGTGTACCATTCTGTATGGGAAGAATATCAAATTATTAGTGTTTAAGATTGAAAATACCTTGGGGAATAATCTTAACTGACTACCAATATTATGTAACACTCTTCTCTGGGTAACACTAAAAACTCAAGTAGCCAAAACACATTAGTGATGTGAAAAAAAAGCAACAACTGCATAACTTAATCCTCCTGTGGCCATTTAACTCCATAATGTTACAGGGCTACAGACCACACAGTCATTAATCTTGAAACAGTATTCCTCTAATTATAAAGGAAAACAGCAGTAATCTTGGAGAATGACCTTAACAAGTTTAGACACATACAGACACACACTGCAGATCCATGACCACCACACAACAAATGAAATTTTAAAGTACTATGAACAGGGCTCCAGAGATGTGGTTCAGTGGGAGAGTTCATGCCTTACATTTAAAGAACCTGGGCTTAGTCCCCAGCAACACACATAGCAGACAAAATGAATAGGCAATATGTATATTTCTTTTATTCTACAAATAAGCTCTATTATGACTAAAATTTTTCTAAGAAGAAAAATAAAAATAAAAAAAACACAAAGCAAAGAAATATTTGTGTCTAGGATCAAGTTTTTATGATCAAATAGAACCTGCCATATTCTACCACTCTGAATCTATTTTCTATTCTTTTTCCTTCATCAACAGTTCCTCCCATTTCGGTGAAACAGGTGAGGCAATTAAGGATGAAAAAGAAACCATTGCATTTCCTCATCCAGTTACTCTACATATCACATATAAGTGATATCATCTAGGCCTCAGATTATAGGGAGAAGAAAAGAAAAAGAGGGAAGGGGAGAAGATGAGAAGCAACAGGGATTCCGGTACTTTGGTGGTGTTAAGGAGTGACAGAACTTAACAAGCCACAGAGTCAACAATACTGAAATTGTGAGACCCAAACTTTAATAGCCAAATTTAAAAGGTGCCTGCCAAGATAGCAGGATGTGCCTGGAGGGTGGTGAGGGAAGGAAGGGAGCCTGGGAACACTGGGAGAGGACAGTGGCAACACAGTGGTGGCAGCGGTGGTGGGACTGGTGATAGAACCAGCTATGGATGACTCTAATTCATGGTACTTTAACGAAGCAAAAATTCGGGAAAAATAAAAACGTGTTGAGTAAGCTGGGAATGAGGCATCTCTGTGACCAAATTAATAAGCAGGCTTCCTGAAAACAAGCAAGCAAACCAAAAACCCAACAAGGAATAACTTTGTAATTCCTGGTGTTTAATACAATAAAATTGAAAAGAAAGAAAAGAAAGGAAGAGCGAAGACAAAAATAAATAAAGGGGCTAGAGAGACAGCAGAGGGGTTAAGGTGCTTGTTTCTCATTGGCTGACCCCAGTCTGATCTCTGGCACCACGTATATGGTCCACCGGGAGTGATCTCTGAGCACAAAAGCCAGGAATAAGCCCTGACCACTGCCGGCTGTAGCCCAATCCTGCTACCCAAAAGATGTAAAAGAAAAGTATGTTTGGGCAAGACTATTTTTTGAACCCACAGATCACAACAGGATTATGCCTATGAAAGAACAAGCTATAATGAATAGTCTATTATGAACATGAGGGCAAAGCCCAGGAAACACTGCAAGAGGAAGGTTACCAAGGTAATTACCAGCGCACTTCCGCTTTCTACTGTAATTTGATCACACCATATTTTGTTAGGCAACGCTACAAGACATTACTTCCCCAACATGGTCCCCAGAAAAAGCAAGCACTATGGTTCTATTTTGCATCAAAGGTGATTTCACTTTTAGAAAAATCAGAGCAGGGGCCGGAGCGATAGCCCAGCGGTAGGGCGTTTGCCTTGCATGCGGCTGGCCAGTGCCGGCCCGGGTTCGATCTCTGGCATCCCATATGGTCCCCCAAGCACCGCCAGGAGTAATTCCTGAGTGCAGAGCCAGGAGAAACCCCTGAGCATTGCTGGGTGTGACCCAAAAAGCAAAAAAAAAAAAAAAAATCAGAGCAGAGGGAAACAAACTCTGCTTTAAGTTGTTTGAGCACAGCAGAATGGAGGTGGGGTAGAGCTTACAAAGCAAAAGCAAGTACAAAGGGCTTAGAATAGCTCAGTGGCTTAGAATGCCTGCCCGACACGCTGGAAATTACGAGTCTGACCCCCAGCACCGTCACATGCCCTGCTGGCATCTCTGCTGTTTGTGGTTCCCAGTACTGCAAGTACAGACAGCTATGTAGAAACACCACAGCTAGGGGTACAAGCCCCCAGCAAGCATCTCAGCCGACATTGTGAGTATGAAAATTGGCGTGTGCACGTGCACTACAACCAAAGAATACAACTCCCAGTGAGCACAATGAAAGGAGCAAAACTCTCCTCTGCAACAAGTACTGCAACCTGATGTGCGGCCTGTGGGGGCACCACAGCTGCGTATTTGAGCAGCCAGACACATGATGTGTGTGTGACTCTGGGTAACTGAGAACAGAACAAAGTGAAGGGTGGAAGCTGGGAATTAAAAACAAAAAGGTGAAAAGCCAAGCAGCTGAATCGTCCCAGGTA
Source organism: Cryptotis parvus (assembly GCA_021461705.1). Classification (NCBI taxonomy): domain Eukaryota; kingdom Metazoa; phylum Chordata; class Mammalia; order Eulipotyphla; family Soricidae; genus Cryptotis; species Cryptotis parvus. Next base: position 97,955 of record JAJIBD010031865.1, read on the forward strand.
GACAAGTCTGGGAACTCTGGGACTTTCTGGAATGAGGGCAGGCGGGTTCCCCCCACCACCCACCCCTGCCAAAAGGCCCAGAAGCCCCCATTCACATCCAATCTCCTCCGTCACAGAAATGGTCCAGCTCCACAACTAATGTGGAAAAGAATGACAAGCCACTGAATCGTCCCAGCTAGACCCACCCCAGCTGATGACTCTGGAGCCTTCGCAGGATGGGGGCAGGGATTCCCCTCTGCAGAAGGCGAAGTAGCCCCACCCACACCTGACATCATTTTGTTTCTTATGGCCTGACATCTATAATAGCTGAAAAATAGGAAAGGCCAGCATTTGTTATCAACTCTGAGTCTGCTATTTTGCTATTAGCATCTAGATCAATAATTATTTTCATACAAAGCATATTTATTCCACTAAAACAACACATCAATCACATGTGAGAGGCGGCACTGTGGTTAAGGTGCATTCCATGTGTTCAGCCAACCTGACACCACACGGTCATCTAACGATCACTAGGGGTGGCCCCAAGACATGCCACATCTTTGGGCCATCCCATTAGCTGAGAATCCTGGGGGGGGGGGCAGGTCTCTGAGCACTATGTGGGAGCCCCCTCCACCAGCAAACACATCAACTGGGCAGTGATAAGCCATTTGCATTATGTTTGGAAAAAATAGTTAACTGAATGTAAGTGAGGCATCTAAAAGTTGTGTCCATACACACAAAAGAATTCTTATCTGCAAAGGGGACTAAAATATCAGAACCATTAAAAATACTCCATTGGCAATTTCTATCTTATGAATTTATTTCTAAAAAATTAATCAAGCATTTATTTGTTTGCTTGTTTATTTATTTATTTATGCTTTTTTGGTCACACCCAGCAATGCCGGGGATTGAACCCGGGTCAGCTTTGTGCAAGGGAAACACCCTACCTGCTGTGCGTGCTATTGCTTCAGCCCCTAATCAAGCATTTTAATGCTAGAAATAATAATATTCTAGGGGCTGGAGCGATAGTCCAACAGGTAGGGTGTTTATCTAGCATGTGGCTGACCTGGGTTTGATCTTTGGCATCCCATATGGTCCCCCAATACCAGGAATAATTCCTGAGTGCAGGGGCCGGAGTGATAGTCCAGGAGGGTAGGGTGTTTGCCTTGCATGCAGCCGGCCCAGGTTCAATCCCTGGCATCCCTTACGGTCCCCCACACAGTGCCAGGAGTAACTCCTGAGTGCAGAGCCAGGAGTAACCCCTGAGCATCAGTGGGTATGACCCCACTCTCCCCCAAAAGAATATACTCTTTAGATGTTTAGTTTGAACAAATATGATAAAGCATATTTGAACAAGAATGATAAAGCAGCCTGTTTCTCAAACTTTTACCAACTGTGGCTCCTTTTCTTTTCTTTTTTTTTTTGCTTTTTTGGGTCACACCCGGCAATGCCCAGGGGTTTCTCTCTCCTGGCTCTGCACTCAGGAATTAACTCCTGGCAGTGCTCGGGGGACCATATGGGATGCCGGGATTGAACCCGGGCCGGCATGGGCCAGCCCGTGCAAGGCAAATGCCCTACCTGCTGGGCTATCGCTCCGGCCCCAACTGTGGCTCCTTTCTTTTTTTTTTTTTTAACATTTTATTATACCACAGTGAGATATACAATTACAATGCTGTTCACGCTTGGGGGTTTCGGTCACACAGTGTTCCAGCACCCGCCCTCCACCAGTGCCCCCAGCCACCACCCATGTCCCCAATTCCCTCCCTCCCACATCCTGCCTAAATGGCAGGCTCTTTATCTCCTCTCCTATCCCTCTCTCTCTCCTCCTTCTCCCACACATTGTACACTTCTAAGTGCACTACGTACACTTAGAAGTGTGGCTCCTTTCTAACCTTGTTTCTTTCCTCAGTCCTACAAGTTGGTAGCCTAGTCTTGTTATAGGATTTTCTATTACTCATTTTCACCCATAGCCCCTAGGAATATTTGGGAGCCAAGAGACAACCTCCAACTGAGAAATGCTGTGTTACAGAATGCAAAGGCTGAAGAAAAACTCAATGGAAGCTCTTTTTATTTTTGGGTCACACCTGGCAATGCTCAGGAGTTACTCCTGGTGCTGCTCAGGGGACCATATGGGATGCTGGGGGATCGAACCCAGGCCAGCTTCGTGCAAGGCAAATGCCCTACCCACTGTGCTATTGCTCTGGCCCCTCAGTGGAAGCACTTTATAAAAAAAAATGGGGGCGAAGACTTTTGGGCCACACCCAGCAGTGCTCAGGGCTTACTCTTGGCTTTGCACTCAAGGATCACTCATGGGGCTGGAGCAATTGTACAGCGCTAAGGCGGTTTACTCTGCATGGAGCCTGGGTTCGATCCCCAGCATCCCATGGCCCCCAGAGCACCACCAGGAGTAATTCTTGAGTGCAAAGCCAGGAGTGACCCTGAACACTTGCCAGGTGTGACCCAAAAAGAAAAAGAAAGGAAAAAGAACATTCCCGGGCCTGAAGCAATAGTCCAGCGGGTAGGGTGTTTGCCTTGCATGTGGCCAACCCAGCATCCCATATGGTCCCCAAGCACTGCCAAGAGTAATTCCTGAGTGGAGAGCCAGGAGCCAACATCACTGAATGTGACCAAAAACAAAAGGGGGGGAGGAGGCAGAGCAATAGCACAGCGGAGAGGACATTTGCCTTGCAAGCAACTGAACCGAATTTGATCCCTGGTATCCCATATGGTCCCCCAAAACAATGCCAGGAGTAATTCCTGAGTGCAGAGCAAGGAGTAATCCCTGAGCATCACTGGGTGTGACCCAAAAAACAAAACAAAGGATCACTCCTGGCAGTGCTCAGGGACCATACAGAGTGCCAGGATGGAAGGATGGAACCTGGGTCAGCTCATAGAAGGCAAGCACTCTACTTGCTGTACTATTCTCAGGCCTCAACAGAAGCTGAGTGGCAGATTAACAGCAGCTGAGGAAGAGAGCAAGTTGGATGGAGGGAAACCAACAGAAAACAATAGAAGGTGGAAAATATTATAAAAAGCAATCAACAGCACACCTGAGAACTGCACAATGCGTTCAAGAAGCAATGTAAGACTCACTGGCATCCCTGAAGAACAGGAAGGATTCTTTTTCCCGGCCACAACTGGCAGGGTTTATGGCTTACTCCTGGTTTTGTGCTCAGGGATCACTCCAGCATAAAAAGAAGGAGTAGGGGCTTGAGTGATAGGACAGAGCGCAAGGTGCTTGTGCTGCAGGTGCCCAACTTAGATTAGACCCCAGCAGCCCATATGATCCCTAGTATCGCCAGGGAGACCCAAACTCTAAAAAAAAAAAGGAAATACTCAGTAAAACTCTAAGACACACTGCATTCAAATTAACAAAATCCAAAAATGGAGAGAGAACACATAATATTGATCAAAGCAAGATCAAAGAAGGAACTTGAATACAAAGTAAAGCTCATAAGATTACAGCAGATCTGTCAAATGTCTCTATACACCAGAAGAAAACAGAAGGGCATAGTACAAAAACTATGAACTGTACACACACAAGAATATTCTATCCGGGCCGGAGCATTAGTCTAGCAGGTAGGGTGTTTGTCTTGCAAGCGGCCGACCGGGTTCGATCCTCGGCATCCCACATGGTCCCCTTAGCACTGCCAGGAGTAATTCCTGAGTGCAGAGCCAGGAGTAACCCCTGAGCATTGCCAGGTGTGACCCAAAAAGCAAAAAAAAAAAAAAAAAAAAAGAATATTCTATCCGACTAGATTATCATTCACATTTGAAGAAATGATACAGAATTTCAGGGACAGACAATAGTTTAGGGAATTTATAGCCTTGAAACCAGTCTTGCAAGGAGCTTTTATAAAAGGCAAGACAAATTCCTTAGCATTTGGCATTGAGCATGGCATTCACTCAGGATGTTTATGATTGCCCCTCTACTAGATTAAGAAAGGGTTAGTTTACTCCTCTCCTGCTAAGAAATTTCATACATTTGCAATAATGAATTAACACTCAATTAAACGTTATGTATCTGGTCACGATGTTGGGTATTTTCCCCAGAGATTTTTATTATAACCTTTACTTATTACTGTAGATACATAAGCATCATCTATATTATTTTTTCTAATATCAAGCCAATATTCCGTTCTTTAGTATAAAACACGCTTTTATTTATTTTTTAATTTTTTTAATTTTTTGCTTTTTTGGTCACACCCGGCAATGCTCAGGGGTTACTCCTGGCTCTTCACTCAGGAATTACTCCTGGCGGTGCTTGGGGACCATATGGGATGCCGAGGATCAACCCAGGTGGGCCGTGTGCAAGGCAAAGCGCCCCATCTGCTGTGCTATCGCTCCAGCCCCTAAAATACACTTTTATACTTCTATATACCTGTTCAGATTTTCTGTTTACGTTTTTCCTAACTTGGGGCTGGAGAGATACGTTAGCAGGCAGGGTGCTTGCCTTGAATATAGACAACCTTAGTTCAGTGTCTTGGCACCCCAAATGATCCTCTGAAGCCACAAGTGGGATCTGAGCAGAGTCAGGAGTAAGATATTGAGTACTGTGGGTTGTGGTCAAAAACAAAAAACACAAAAAAGCCCCGCCCACCCGGCCCCCATCATTTAAAAAAAGGGCTAGACTGATAGTATAGTGTGTTGGACATTTGCCTTGCACGTAGCCAACCTGGGTTTGATTATCTGGCATCCCATATGGTCCCCTGAGCACTGCCAGGAGTAACCCCTGAGCATTGCTAAGTGTGACCCATATAGAGGAAAAAAAATATTTTAAGTGTTATTCATTTATTCTTACTTTACAATTTTGTGAAATTCCAGTTTAGTTCTATTCACCTATGTGTTTAGGTGTCACCAACTCCATAATAAAAAAAGTAAGATCCTAAATATAAGATTAAAAAGAAATATAATAAGGGAACAGCAAACGGTCAAAGTCATCAGAACTGAAGATTCTGTAAACAGACTTGAGCATGCAAGGGAGTCCTTGGGACAGAGTACAGGGAAGTGAGCTCCAGTGGGAGGTGTGGTATTGAAATGATGTATCCACGAAAATTATTAATAACGATATTATAAATCTCAGTACCTCAATAAAAATGGTTTTAAAAAGACTCAGAAAACTAAAAACAAAAAAACTACTCAGCATTTTCTGTATTCCATCCCAGTAAGCATAACACAAATATAAAGCAAAGCCTCTTGAGATTTCTAAACTCCAAAGAATGCTGAGAATGTGTACTACTACTGTGGACTTGTTTTTTCCCTACGTTTAGGTCAAGAGTCAGCTTGAAAACATGTAAATAAGGACTAGGGAGATAGTTAAAATGGCAGAGCACATGTCTGGCAGCATAAATCCAGGTTCGATCCCTGACACTGCCTGACCCCCTCTCCCACCCAAGCCCTAGCAATGTGGGGCATAACTGAGGTGACCTGAGAATACCACGAGTGGCACCTATAATGTTTTTCATCATTCCGCTCCCTGCTTCAAACTTTCAGTACCCCCGCACGAGGAAAGTGTCTGATTACACGGCCTGAGTGTGCAGCCCGCGTGGGACTTCCGGAACCAGCAGGCCTCGACGTTTCTAGCCTCTTGACATTTCTAAACTTTTCAAGTTTATTTTACAGGGTTGGTCAGGGAAATGTTGAGAGATTCTAGCTGGGGAGGAGGGGACTGGTAGGAAGAGCAGCTACGGAAAGATACGAGGTGCTTCATGAATTTCTGTCACCCTTGTGTAGCGGCCATGCTACTCTCTGTCATTCCAACTCTAGTATATGTGCTGCTGAAGAGTGCCCTTGATATGATAATGTGCAGGTACTATTAAAGTGCAGGGGCCAGAGAAATATACAGTGGGTAAGACACTGATCACACCCATCTGGGACCCCTGGCACCACATACAGTCTCCTGAACCCCACCCGGAGTGATCCCTGGGTGCAGAGCCAGAAGTCAGTCCTGAGTACCGCTGGGCGGAGGCCCAAAACTAGAAAAACAAGATTCAAGCGTAAGGAAAATGTGGAGCTGAAAAACTCTCAAAACTTTCAGTACACCTGGCCCTGTGCTCAAGGATCCTCCTGACGGTGTCTGGGGGAACACACGTGGTGCCAATGATTGAGCCAGGGTTGCCCACATGCTAACCAAGAGCCTTCACCCCTGTTAAAGCTCTATCTCTTGGTCTCTAAAATACCTCTTTAAAAAAATAAGTGTCACTCTCAGCAGAGCTGGATGGGGTTTGAGACTGTATGGGAGCCAACGATGGATGGAGCTCCAAGGAACGGCTGATCAGGCAGTGAGGGCCTAATAGTCCAGTATTCAGGGCCCAGAGCAACACCTGAGGGTGCTCCAGGTCATGAGGGGTAAGGTGTGTGCTCGAGCATAGCCCAGTCCCCAAATAGATCTCTATCTGTCATCTGTATTATCTTGGCTTTAAGAAACACACATTTGTATTAAAAAAAAACTGTTAATTCACACATCTATCTATTGCTCTCATTAACCTGCTTTTCTTGCAACAGGTCTATTTAAAAGGGAAAGGGAGAGACTGGGAGAACACTGACAGTGTTTGAAATCTGTTGATTTAAACGGGTTATCTGGGGTCCTAGAGATAGCTCCACAGGCTGAGTGCATGTTTTGCAGGAAAAACCCCCAGGTTTGATCTATGGCACTGCACGGTTCCTCAAGCATCACAGGGAGGGGCTGATGCCTGGAAACAGAGCTAGACACTGCCAGATGTGGTGCGCCAGCAAGTACAACACACACACACACACACACACACACACGCCGTGATAAAAGATTTATCCCCACAATACGCACATGGTTCTTCTGCTAGATCAAATGAGGTAACTAGAGTTTTGTATCTCCTACCTAATTTCCCAGCGTGGAAAAGTTTCAAGCCTTACTCTGGTCTCTCTACCTGGCTGCTGACATCACAGATTAATAACTACCTCTTGATTTGGGAAAGAACATACTTATTATCAATTTCAAGGCAAAAATCACTGGCTTTTTTGTTTTGTTTTTTGCTAATGTTTCAAAATGTAAGCTGACAAATGTTTCTATCCCTATTTTCCTTGGGCTTGGTTTATCTCCAAGGAAAAAAATACAAAGAGTATGAATAAATTTTTCATACACCAGATAAAATGTTCACCAATTCAGTCACAACCTAAAAGCCCTTGGCCCCCAAAGACAACCAAAGCAGGGACAATCAGTGACCTTCTTTCTAATAACCAAGTCAGAGAGTTAGCAAATCCTACTTTGATCTTCAGTTCCTTCCCCAACAAAAAAGAGCAACAATTACCTCATTTGAATTTAATCCATCAATTGCAGCCAGAGGCACTTTCCCAGGCAGCACTGAGCAAGTTACCTCTTTCATTGCAAATGCTGGGGAATCAAGGTCCTCTCTAACCCTTGTTCCAGTGGGGGAAGCTTCCTCTAGAACAGGAGCTTCTTCTGAGATAGGCACTGGGTCAGAGTGGGCAGCATCTCCCAGGAAGGGCACAGAAGTGGGGAAAACTTCCTCCTCAGAAGGAACTGCAGCAGCTGAGATTGTAGGTTTCTCTAGGGTGGGCACTGCAGCAGCTGAAATTAGAGGCTCCCCCTGGGGTGGGCAATGCAGCAGCTGGGCTGGCAGGCTTGTCCAGAGTGGACACAGAAACAGCTGGGGTGTCGGGCTCCTCTGGGGTGGGCACTGCAGCAGCTGGGGTGTCAGGGTCCTCTGAGGTGAGCACTGCAGCGGCCGGGTGTTAGAGTCCTCTGAGGTGAGCACTGCAGCAGCCGGGTGTTAGAGTCCTCTGAGGTGAGCACTGCAGCGGCCAGGGTGTCAGAGTCCTCTGAGGTGAGCACTGCAGCGGCCGGGGTGTCAGAGTCCTCTGAGGTGAGCACTGCAGCGGCTGGGGTGTCGGGCTCCTCTGAGGTGAGCACTGCAGCGGCCGGGGTGTCAGAGTCCTCTGAGGTGAGCACTGCAGCGGCTGGGGTGTCAGAGTCCTCTGAGGTGAGCACTGCAGCAGCCGGGGTGTCAGAGGCTCCTCTGAGGTGAGCACTGCAGCAGCCGGGTGTCAGAGTCCTCTGAGGTGAGCACTGCAGTGGCGGGGTGTCGGGCTCCTCTGAGGTGAGCACTGCAGCGGCTGGGGTGTCAGAGTCCTCTGAGGTGAGCACTGCAGTGGCGGGGTGTCGGGCTCCTCTGAGGTGAGCACTGCAGCAGCCGGGTGTCGGGCTCCTCTGAGGTGAGCATTGCAGCGGCCGGGGTGTCGGACTCCTCTGAGGTGAGCACTGCAGCGGCCGGGGTATCGGAGTCCTCTGAGGTGAGCACTGCAGCAGCCGGGTGTCAGAGTCCTCTGAGGTGAGCACTGCAGCGGCCGGGGTGTCAGAGTCCTCTGAGGTGAGCACTGCAGCGGCCGGGGTGTCAGAGTCCTCTGAGGTGAGCACTGCAGCGGCCGGGGTGTCAGAGTCCTCTGAGGTGAGCACTGCAGCGGCCGGGTGTCAGAGTCCTCTGAGGTGAGCACTGCAGCGGCCGGGGTGACAGAGTCCTCTGAGGTGAGCACTGCAGCGGCCGGGGTGTCAGAGTCCTCTGAGGTGAGCACTGCAGCGGCCAGAGTCCTCTGAGGTGAGCGTCCTCTGAGGTGAGCACTGCAGCGGCTGGGACTGCAGCTTCCTCTGGGATAGGCACTGCAGCAGGGACAGCAAGCTCATCCGGAATGGACACTGTAGCAGCTGAGGTGTTAGGGTCCCCTGGGGTGGGCACTGCAGTTGCTAGAACTGCAGGCTCCTCCGGGGTGGGCACTATAGCAGCTGGGGGGTTGGTCCTTCTGGGGTGGACACGCTAATAACTGGGGTATCAGTTTCCTCTAGAGTAGGCACTGCAGCAGCTGGCGTCACAAAACCTAGAGCATCATCCCCTGTGCTGGGCGCTGCTTCGACTGGAGCACGCCCCTCAGAAGCTGACAATACCAGGCCTGGAGCGGCAGCCCCCTCTATGGTGACCACAGATGTGTCTTCCTCTCGGGAAGGCCCTGCAGCAAGAGCTGCCTGTGAGGCAGGTTCTAAGTCACTAGCCTTGGTTGTGTGCTCACTGAGCAGTGACTCCCGGTCTCTCATTTCTATCTCTGCCATTTCTGATGCTGCCACATTCAGCCTTGGGTTTTTATCATTTACAGTTTCCAGCCCAACTCTGAGGTGTCTCAGTCCTTCAACCATACTCAAGATCTCTGAGTCTGGGGACTTTTGCTGAAGACCCTGAAAGACCTGCTCTGGGAAGTCGCTAGGCACGTGTACTGGGGTTCTGTCCTCTGAAAGTGTGACTTCAGAACCCAGTTCATGAGCCTTACCATCCTCATCACAAATTTTCTCCATGGGCAGCTCAGAAGAGTCTGCGTGTTCCCGAAGCAGCGAGACGGCTATCTTGATGAAGAGCTCCCGTCTCGCTTCCGGAGTGGAAGGCGTCTGTCAGTAAATGCGAATCATACAATAACACCTCTACTTCAGATCCTGAGGTAACATCTATTTGTTCATAGCTGAAAGCAGCACCGAGGGGGCCTCTGCAACATATTCCCCAACGTTCCCCTCAACGTGACTGCACTCTACCTGGGACGAACTGCTGTTTTCTTTGGCCAGCTCGGCTTCAGAGCCTGGTACGTTTTCACAAGAAGCCCTACAATCAGGGATGGGCAGCCCTTCAGGGTCCAGCCTTCCCAGACACTCTGGATCCACTGGGTGTCTGAACTTAAATTCCCCTGCAGTCCTGGGACCAAAAGGCACTTTTTCAGACTCCTCAGTAACTGTGGAAATGTCCCTCATGTTATCAGGGTGGACAATGATTTCCAAAGCATTAGGCACCAGAGAAGAATCCAGAGTATCAAAATAGTTGCAATCCAATCCGCCCCAGAGCCCTTTTCCCTTATATTTGAAAGGCCTACAGGTTCCTTTTCTAAGGCCCCTGGAAAATGACTAACAATGAGAGAATTTTCTGCATCCTGGGAAGGGGTCAGCCTCTCCAAAGAGGCCCGATTCTCTAGTTCAACTAAAGGAGTTACTTCTTCTTCACATAAACACTCCTTTTCAAGTTCAAGAAACATCTGCACGGAATCTGTGTCAGAGAGCTGCTCCGAATCAACAGGACCTGCAGCACATTCCAAGTCCGAATCAGGGCCCTCCAGCCCCTGGGCAGTTCGGTGTTTCAGCTCTCCTACTCCACTCTCACCTGTGTGGAGACAACGGTCAGCAAGAGAACCGTCCTCAAGAACGGAAGCCAAATGCTTCTCCGCTGGAGCATCAGCGTCACAAACCTGACCCAGAGCTCGGGAGCCAAAACTCCCCAGGACACCAGCTGAGCCGTCAGCAGCATCCTCCATCACTGCTACAGTGTGTGCTTGTTCTCTTTCTTCAAAAATATCTGGCAGGCTGTTCTGTTTCTTATCTGTCATTAGAGAAGTAACTCCTCTCCCTGCTAGTGTCTCTGCCTCCCACTCCTCCTCAGTCTCCATCATGATCCACCGCTCATCCTCCTCAAACTTTAGCTCAGACTCTGTTTTCTCTCTCAGGCTGGGAGTTATGACAATATTCAAATCAGGATCCAACAGTTCTTCGCTTAAGCAAGGGGAGAGGGGGGGCATTGCCACAGTGCAAGCTGGCTCCCCCACGGGGTGCTGCTTCTCGCCGAAGCTTCCCTTAGCCAAACTTTTCATGGCTCTAGGCCAGGTTGCACTTGCGAATCTGCGTTCCTGCGTTCCGGCTGTATTACCACTTGCTGCTGCAGCTTCTGATTCCAGAGGCTGGAAGTCACGCGCAGAGCTCTCGCTGTGCTGCTGAAGCCTGAAGTCCTGGCAGTCTCCGTGTACGGTTTTCGCATCCTGCTCTTCTGGAATGCCTGTAGATTTGGACACATGCTCCAGAGTTACTGACTCTGACTGGGGTTCCCTGGAGTCCAAATGACCAGAACTTTCTGTTAATACAGAACTGGATTCCTTCTTCTCTTGCAAGGAAGGATTTGAAGCACCAGCTTCTGAAACCTCACTGAGGGAAGCTTCCATCCTTTCTGCAAATTCTGGGAAGTTCGGTGGCATGAAGGTCTTCCAGGACCTCCTGTTAACATTGTCTTTGCGTTCTGCGTTTGGGCGCCTTCTGGGCGGCGCTGGTGCCGGCTTCTGCCCGTCGCTGCTTAATTTTAGTGCATCAAATATTATTCTTTCATCCAGCTTTTTGCCTTCTGGTGCTCTGGATTCAAAAACATTAGACGCAGCTCCTAAGGTGCCATTGCTGGAGATAGTACTCCCATCCGTTTTCTCCATGGTGCCTTTTGAAGTCTGATGAAGCTTTGACCCCTGGTCAATTTGTTCATTTATTCTCATTGTATCATAGATAGACCGCTGTGGAACATAGCAATCCTCTATATAGCCATCCTCTTCCTCCCCTTTCCCCAGGCAGGTGGGGTTCTGCCTTAAACAGTCTGGTCGGCTGAGTGGCTTACCCATACTTTTCAATCAAGAAGAACAATCAAACCTCTTAAAAGTTTTTTCAAGAGTTCCACAAAAATGCATCCTGCAGAAGTTAAAATGCCTTTTTACATGTTCATAAACCCAAACCACCAGTCAGACCTGCCTTCTACTAAGGCCTGGAAGTCCCACTTTGAAACCATTGTAGAAGTTCTAAGAATAACAGCTTTTTCCTTACATGATAGCAGCTTCATGGTTGCAGGTTATGATTTAATCTACAAATAAAAATTCCTTTATGGCTTTGTTTTTTTAAGAGAGCGCTAATCTTTCTTATTCAGTTAGAAAAACAAAACAACCCCCAAATTTCTGATATTCATCAGTCTCATTCAATATCTAGTTCCACTTAATTCTTACCCAAGCAGAGTTTGAAGCAGAGGATTTTTATACCAAGTGTGTCCTTAATAACAATGGCATAAGTCTACAGTCCTCACGTGTGGCCCAAGCTCCTAAGAAGTCCTTTCATTTTATCCTCGGTGCAGCCCTGGAGAGTCTAGCTGGCCTGAATTAGCCATCCGTCCTTCCCAGTTTGGGTGTTTGCATTCGTACTAGGGTGGACGGCGGATATTCCTGCAACTTTAAACACAGGAAGTCCTTCATTCGGGGCCAGCTTGGGGCTTCCTGTCTCCAAAACATCATGGCATTGTTGTGGCTCCTGGAACAGTCCTGCACGGTGGCCGCAAAACAAGGCGAGTTGAGCCTGGCGCGCGGCGCCTCTCAGAGGCCAGGAGGTTGCTGGAGTGGGCCGAGGGTCAGCCGGAAAGGCTCGCTGGCCACGGCCCGCTGCCCCACGCCATGCCGCGCGCCCCAAGGGCCAGGGTGGCCTCACCGCAGACTGGCAGGTGGCTCCCGGCCGCGGAGGCGCCGCTCCCGCGCTCAGTAAGTTAGTTTGTCCCTCCGGCAGCGGTGTCCCGCGTGCAGTGGGCGCCGCCTCCCCCCGCCGTCGCCAGTCCCCGGGCCGCAGCCGCCGCGCGCGAGCTGCATGTCAAGCAGCCGCCTCTATTCGCCGCCGCCGGCCCCGCGGTCCTCCCCGCCCGCAGCTGTCACGGTCCCGGCATGCAAACTTCTGGCTGGGAACAAAAGGCTCCGCTCGGGCCGGGCGGGGGCCAGCCCTGCCCGTCGCGCCGCGCCGCCCGCTCGCCCGCCGCTGGTGCTGGGCTGGCGGGCGGCTCTCCTCCCCTTCCCCACGCCGCCCCGCCCGGACGCCCCCGGGAAGCCTGGCGCGCGCCGCCGAGGCCGAGGGGAGGAGGGCGGAGGCGGGGCCCCGCGGCGGCGGCGGGCGGCGGGAGCGCCCGAGCCCGAGCGGGAGGAGCGGCGCCCAGGATTGGCGGCCGAGACCCCGGAGGAGGGGCTTCGGCGCGCTGCCGGGCCGGAGGGCCGGGTCGCCCGCCGCGAGCAGCCCGAGCGCACGCCCACCGCGGCCCGCGGGGAGGCACCGCCCCCGAGAGGGCGAGGAAAGGGGGGAGCGGCACCCGCGCGAGTCTCGGCCGCGCCGCGCAAATCCCCTGACAAAGGAAAGCCCCGCCTCCGCCGGCCCGCGCCGCCCCCGCTGCGCCGCGTTCCAGCTCCCCGGCGCCGGCCCCGCCGCCAGCAGAGCCAGAAGGGGCGCCCCGCCGCCCACCACTGCTGGCAAGGGCCACGCGGGGCCCCATCTGCCGGCCGGCCGCGGCGAGCTGCCCGCGTCGCCCGCGGATACAGCTCTGTCGCCCAAGGCTGCCCCTAGGGTCTCCAATGTCACCTTTGGCGGGCCCCCGAACACACCAGCTAGCCTTAAACCCGCCACTTTCCTGGTGTCCGAAGGAATTCTCGGACATTCAGAGACCAGATCTCTAGGCACATCCTAGGCACCTTCTTCCTCCCGGCTGTCAGGGACATCAGGTTTCCAGGTGTCCCCCCCATCACCACCCCCAGATTCTCCTGCCCACAGATTCGAGTGGCCATCAGATGGCACAAGGGCTGGGACACCGCGGAGGGAAGGCCAGCGGCAAGGCCCCGCGCCCAAACACCTGGGGCTCCCCACAACGGCACTTGTCCAAGGAAACCTGAGCCCTGCGCAGGGCCAGCCCAAGCACGGGTCTGCCGCTCCCTGTCTCAAAGCGGAAAACAGTCAAGAAGACGGTCCACAACCCAGTCTTTAGCGGTCACCTGGTAACAGTTAGAGAAGCACAATGGATAACCCAGGAAACTGTCCAGTGGCAGCTGCATTTCTGAAGGGGGCAATACTTGGCTCTGATTGTAATGGTTATTTTCTGGTTTTATGGAGGAAACAAAGAATCAATTGAAATATCTGTTGGGCCAAGTCAGTATCTAGATGATAAAAGTTACGGAAAAGTTATTTCTATCCTTAAACAAGCTGTAAGTGAAACCGTTGGCTGGTGTAAGGTCTGGCAATAAAATTGTGAGCTGAGGCTTAGGAAGCCAGAGAGGTCCTTGGCAAAAATGAGGTGTGGGTTGAAACCTGTGATCACAATTAAGTAACTAAAAAGCCTTTCACTAGCAAACGTTTTACACTTTATTTCTCACTTCAAAAGAGGCTTCTGATCAATTCTGCCCACTAGAGTCCAAGACTCTCTCCCCATCCGTAGGCTGAAAGGAGGGGGAGGGAGACAGTAAATTTTCTTTTTTTTTTTTTTTTTTCTTTTTTTGGGTCACACCCTGCGATGCTCTGGGGTTTCTCCTGGCTCTGCACTCCTGGCAGTGCTCAGGGGACCATATGGGATGCCGGAGATCGAACCAGGGTCAGCACAGGCCGCCCAAGCAAGGCAAACGCCCTACCAGCTGGGCTATCACCCGGCCCCAAGACAGTAAATTTTCTTTAGAAAGTCTAACTTAAATATATTTTAGTTGTCAAACTTTTTTTTTTAAATTTTTTGGGGCCACACTTGGCAATGATCTGGGGTTCTTCCTGGCTCTGCACTTAGGAATCACTTCTGGTGGTGCTCAGGGAAAAGTGGGATGCCAGAGACGGAACCCCAATAGCTGTGTGCAAGGCAATCGCCTTTCCGCTGAACTATCACTCCAGACCCCTAGTTGTAAAACTTTTAATGGAGCTTCTCCAGAATCCCAAGCCCTCTTGGTCCTTGCAGTTGCAAGACACTGTAAAATCTGCCCTTGAACGGTTAAAAGAACCATGATTCTTGGTCTAGAGAAGATTGCACGCAGTAGTATCAATATAAAGTATCTGAAGGGCTGGGGTGTGAGAGGAAGGAAACTTGTTTTGGATGTTTCCCTGAAGCTGGCACACTAAGAACCAAGGGCAGATTCTGAGCCAACAGAGTCTTCTCGCAGCTCTTCCAAGAGTAGGGTGTCTCCCAATGTGGCGACTTTCCTGACCTTGGAGGTTTCTGAGCAGAAAATTAAGCATTTGGGGAAAGAGATTTACAAATCCTCTATCAGTCTGTTGGGGCCAAGTGTTAAGGTTCCTGCTGTCTCTGACACACTATAATCCTAAGGCCTAAAGTGCTATCAGATCTGATACTTATTAACATTTCAGGGAATGGGGGTTTTAATTTTCCTTTAATTATTCAGGACCTCAGGAGAAACCCAGGGAAGGCAGGATCAATTTCACTAGCAAATCTCCCTGGCCAAATAAACTCAAGTGTTCAGATACCATAACAGACTGTGTAGCGTGCCAGGGCCCCTCTGGTTGGAAGAATCTGAGGAATTCTGGCACTAGACGCAGGGTGGGTGGTTAGTCTTTTATAAAGAATGATTCTGATGTGGAATCACAAACTTCGTGGCCATAAATTCCTTTCCCATTTCCTCACCAAGGCAGGTACCAAATCAATTCAGTCTTTCCTTAGGGTCTCCCCGCCATCTCTCCTCCTTACTACTCTCACTAATGCTCCATATATAACACAAGTAAGTGGAGCATTTTAGCATCTATAAAGTGCAGATTCAAATTATTTATCAGCTTAAGTCACACCCTTAATTGTCAGGAGACTATTACAGAGGAACCTCCCGAAAGTTCCAACATAATCACATATAGAAAGGATTGCTTGAAGTTGCCCCCACCCCCATTAGAAGCCCAAGATTGCTTCGCCACCCCACCCTTTAATAAAAATGTTTAAAAAAAAAAAAACAAGAGAGGAAGCACAAAGCCTCTTTCCTCCATGTCTCATTTTCATCTGTTCATGAGTTTCTCCTTAGTTTTGGTATGTGGAACTCTGCCAACAGCCATCTCAGTGACTGAAATAAATACCTGATACAGCTTCCAGCCTCTTCTTACCCTGATAGCTCCAACAAAAAAAAAGCATCTGTTCTCTTCACATGCTGTGTGCAAACTTTTACATAAGATGTCTAAGAAGCCTCAGAGCCTCTTTTGATGCCTCCTCCCACCCCACTCCCCACCTGTAACCACGAACACAAGTGCTGAAGCCAGATTCCAGATGAGATCCCAGTTAGCTGACTACAGAGTTGAGATGCTCTGCTCATCTTGAAATTCCCTAAGAGAGTCTAGCGTCAGATTTTCCTTCAATGAACTTAGAACAAGTCTTTCTAGCCCTTCCTGCTGTTTTCTAATTAAGGACAATCCTGAAGTCTCCTCACATCCTAAAATTAGTTTGATTTTGTCTTCGCTTTAAGACCTAAACCACCAACGCTTTAGGACAAACTGGAGGTCCTGTATCCAAACTTCCTCCAATTGTATAACTCTAACTCTCTCTCTCTCTCTCTCTCTCTCTCTCTCTCTCTCTCTCTCTCTCTCTCTTCTCTTCTCTCTTCTCCCTTTTCTCTCTCCCTCTCCCTCTCAGTTCTGACTAGAAGAGGATAGAGAAGAGACAAGACTGGTTGGATCTTGCACATTTAAAAGCCACAAGATGCCTTTTATCTTAGGATCTCTATATTTTACAAGCATTTATTTATTGGCAAGTGCAAACTCCACAGTATTAGTCTGTACCTGTTGGGTACTACCGTCCTTTGATGCCTTCACTTTTACAAAAGATAGCTCCAGAGTGGCTTATTAACTAGTGCAGCACGACATAGTCTGTTCTAAATGGGCTGCTAGGAGTTCTGTGCTGTTTGAGCTCACATGTGTTCCCAAGCCCATGAGACACACTGCAGGAACTCTCGTGACCTTTGTAGCCCTTTCATGTTTGCAGACTTCCCAAAAGGCAGTATATGAATCTCCCTTTCAGCCATCAACCAAGACAGTGATGATGACAAAAGCATGAGGCTTTGCAAGTTAGGAAAGACTTGAGAGAAGAGTGGGAAGAAGGCAGACGGGGTGAGCCAGGGAGATTTTATGAAGCCAATCACATGAACCCAATAGGATTTGTAGGTCGAGGCAGTAAAGATAAGGATTTCAAAGTGAAGGGCTAGAGGCAGGAAACTTAAAGAAGCAACTTCCAAGTCTGCATATCTTAAGTACAGGGTATATTAAAGAAAAACAAGAAGTTGCGGTCAATTCAACAAGGCCTCTGGATGTCAAGTTTGAGTTTATGCTTTCTCTAAGAAAAAGCTACATCAAGATCTACTTAGTTTGGGGCGGAGCGGTAGCCCAGCGGGTAGGGTGTTTGCCTTGCATGCGGCCAGCCTGTGCTGGCCTGGCCAGGTTCGATCCCCGGCATCCCATATGGTCCCCTGAGCACTGCCAGGAGTAATTCCCTGAGTGCCTGAGCATTGCCGGGTGTGACCCAAAAAGCAAGCAAGCAAGCAATAAATAAATAAATTAATTAATTAATTAAAAGATCTACTTAGTTAGGGACTGGAGTGGCAGTACACCCGGTAGGGCATTTTGCTTGCCTTGCATGCGGCTGACCCAGGTTCGATCCTTGGCATCCTATATGATCCCTCAAGCACTGAAAGAAGTAAAGTAATTTCTGAATGCAGAGTCAGGAGTAACTCCTAGGTACGCCAGGTGGGACTCAAAAAAAAAGAAAAGAGGGGCCATCGGCCATAACATGAAGCGGCTGGGGAGGCTGGAACTCAGCTCACCCCGGGCCCAGCTGAAGAGGGACCCCCCAGGAGGGCAGACGGGTTTTTTGGGGAGGGGCCCGTCACCTCTGGGGGTCCCGGAAGCAGCCGGATGAGACTCGCCCATCACAATAGCCACCATTTTCGCTGTCCGGATGCTGGGAAACTGCCTCACAACCAGATCAACAGAGCAAAACCAGTTCGAGCCCAGTACGCGCGGCTGCAAGCGGCCGCAGTGGTCCATTAAAATAGTGGAAACAGTAATGTCTTTTAATGCACTGAATTCCACGAAGAGCAGGAAAGTTTGGCGGGAGGGAGAGATAAAGAGGAGAGAAATGACATACAGAACCCGCCAAATAGTTGAGGTGTGGGGGGGGGGGAGGGAGGTGGGGACATTGGTGATGGGAGATGGGTTTGGGTGGAGGGATGGGTGTTGGAACACTGTAGAACCAAAACTCTACATGAGCATCTTTCAATTGTATGTCTAAAATGGTGTAACAATATTTGGGGGGGAAATAATAAAATAAAATAAAATCGGGGAAAAAAAAGAAAAGAAAAGAAAAAAGAAAAAAAAAAAAAGCTCTATTTAGTTAAATGTACCACAGGGTTAGGAGAGATATCCAGTGGTAAGGAGACGTTTCCCAAGAATTTGGAACAAGATGTTCATTCAAAGTTTTTGTTTGTTTTTGGCCCATACCTGGTGATGCTCAGGTGTTACTCCTGGCTCTACATTCAGGAATCGCTCCTGGTGGTGTTCAGGGACTGTGTGGGAAGGTGGGATGTTGGGGGATCAAACCAGGGTTGGCTGTGTGCAAGACAAGCACCCTATCACTGTACTATTTCTTTTTTTTTTGCTTTTTGGGTCACACCCGGCAATGTTCAGGGGTTTCTCCTGGCTCTGCACTCAGGAATCACTCCTGGCGGTGCTCGGGGGACCATATGGGATGCCGGGATCGAACCCAGGCCGGCACTGGCCGGGCGCGTGCAAGGCAACGTCCTACCCGCTGGGCTATCGCTCCAGCCCCTTTTTCTGTTTTTTTTTTTTTTTTTTTTTTTACTGTACTATTTCTTTGGTCCCTCATTCAAATGCTTTCTAATAAAAAAAAAAATCTTTTCAAAAAATTTAAATCCTTTTTAATAAATAAAGTTTGGGTTTAGTAATAAAAGTAATAACTAACCTCTTTACATATTTGAGCCCACATATGCTGCCGACCTGGGTTCATTCACCAAAATCCCAGATGGTTCCCTGAGCACTGCTAGGAGTTAATTCCTGAGTACAGAGCCAGGAATAACCTGAGCATTGCTGCCCCCAAAAAAGGAAGGAAAGATAAGAAAGGACCTTTTGCCATAAAGGTTGAAATTTGGGGTGGAGATAAATTTGAAAACCTTCTCCCATATTCCTATGAGGGGAAGTGAAACATTTTGGAGGATGACCGAAGAGAGAATAGAGGCCCATGGTAGTGTTGCTTGAGGAACCACATATTTGGGACACAGAATGACAAACCAAAAAGCAGAGCAGCAAGAAGGTCATGGAGAGAGTACATTATTAGTAAAGTTATGGAGAGAAGGGCTTGAAAGGGGAAGCCGTTACGTTAATGCTGCATCAATGATGAGGACAGTGAGTAAGGCAAGGCTACTGCACTTGGCTAGAAAGTCAGCGCATACTCCGGGACAGCAGTTCAGTGCAGTGATGTGACTGGATCAGATTATTGGAAGTTAAGGATAAGCAATGGCAAGAAGTATTGGTCCATCTTTCTTCATATTGTTTGTTTGGCTTCCCTGATACTGCTGTTGCGTTCTAGAAGAAAATCAGGAGACTGTCCTGATTTTCTTCTTTTTCTCTTTTGGTGGGCTTTATGTCTTGCTCTACTGTTTCCACTGTTGTAAGGCAAGTTGTTTCACACAATGTAGCTTTGATTGTTTCCTTTTCATTTGTTCAGCAGAAATTTCTCAGGGTCTGTTATGTGTATATAACTATGCCAGGTCACTGAATGAGTGATGAACAAGACTCATTGGGCACTTATATTTTAGCAGGGGAGAGGGTTATTTATCATAATTCAGTGGTGATAAAGGTTCTTTTTTTTTTTAAAAGGCAGGGCTGTAGTTAGTACAGCGGGTAGGGTAGTTGCCTTGATCACAGCCAATATGGGTTCAAATTATTGCACCCATATGGTTTCCTAAAGTCTGCCAGGAGTGATCCCTGAGTGCAGAGCAAGGAGTAAGACCTGAGCACAGCTGGGTGTGGCCCAAAACCAAACGAACAAAAAAGCAAATAGTGCTATAAGAGCACCATTAGATATGGTACCCAAACTCAAAGCCAAAAGACCAAAGAGATATTATAGGGGTCAAGGCACTTGCCCTGTATGCGCTGTGGCTATAACAATGGTTCAAATCTTGTCCCTGTATATGGGCCCCTGAGCAAAGAGTCAAGTGTGACCCCTAAGTACAGAGACAGGAATGGGCACTGGGTATGCCCCTTGTTCCCATAAAACAACAAACAAAAGTGGAGATAATACAAATAATACAAAGGCAGACTTCTGAAACCTGTCTTTTTGTTTTGTCACTAAATTCTTAAAGTCATTATTTTCCGGTTTGGAACACACTTATCTGTTCTCAGAGTCTACTCCTGGCTCTGTGCTCAGGGATCACTCCTAGTAGGATTCAGGAGACCAGAGACAGTACCATGAATTGAACCTGGATCGGCTGCATGATGGCAAAAAACAAAACAAAACAAAACAAAAAAAAACCACTTTACTATCTCTCTGACTTTGTTACTAAATGCTTTTCATAGGACCACACAAAACTTAGGTTTGGGCCTAAAGATTTGACCAAAATCATAGCTTTTGCTTTGGGAGAGAATTATGAGATGATAGAGAGAAATGATTCATTTGAATTGATGCAGTGACTATAAGCTGGAGAAGACTCAAGTCTAATTTCTTTGAATTCTTATCATCCTCTTCCCTTGACTCATACATACACAAAACCAAGTATTAGGAACAGATATTTGCTGAGATGATGAAGGAAATAAAAAACCCTAAAAACAACTTGATTTGGCAATGTGGCAGAAAGATAAAGTATATCTGTACTTTTAAGCTACTTTTTTTCTGATATTAAGTTGGTATTTTTTCCTCTCACATCAATATTTTAGATAAGGATTGATTGATATTAAGAGGTATCTCTCCCAGAGACGCTGACTTGACATTCACAGAGTTGCAACAGAGGAAGGAAACCTATTCGGAGTTAAAAGCTTAGTAGGCCAAAGACCCTGGGATCACTAAGTTATCTGACAGGTGACTAGGGAAGACACTGGTAATGGCATCTGGTTAATTTTGGCTAATGATAAAAAACTAACATTGTAGCACATAAAATCAAGGTCAAATAGTCTTAGGAAGACTGCTGGCTAACTACTTCTAATATAAATTAAAAACAAACAAGTTGATGAATAAATAAGCAGTATAAGTATGTATGTATACATGTACGGATGTACATATAAGGCTTATATAAGGTTGTTGGAAGTGCTCGACACCAAGTCCTAAATGTATTGCTATTAAGAGTTACAAATAAGCTCTACACATGTTTATGACAAGCACTGCTCAGGAAGGCTGACCATCCACTTGTTTTACTGCTGCCATCAAGCTGGTTTATCTTCATAATTCCCATCATTTATTCATTCATTCATTTATTTATTTATTTTGCTTTTTGGATCACACCTGGTGAGGCACAGGGGCTACTCCTGGCTCTTTGCTCAGGAATTACTCCTGGCGGTGCTCGAGGGGACCATATGGGATGCCGGGAACGAACCCAGGTCAGCCGCACAAGGCAAATGCCCTACCCGCTGTGCTATCGCTCCAGCCCCCATAATTTCTACTTTTAAGTCATGATACATATTTGGTGAATATAGAACCTGGTTCTGAGCCTACGTTAAGTTTTTGTGGTGAATGATCACACTTAGGCACAAGGACATACTTTGTATTACTAAAACATATTTCAAGTTTTCTGGATAAATGAAAACAAGCAAATAACAAATCAACAGAGGAGGGAAGATAGCTCAAAGGCCCAAAGCTCATGAGCTGCCCGCGGGAGTCCTGAGTCTGATCCCTGGATGTTCCTATGACCACTGCATGTTCCTATGACCACTGCCAAGAATGCGCCAAAGCACCGAGCTGGGAGTAGCCTTATACCCTGAGCATTGCCGGGGACACCAAAAAAACAAATAAAAACATATATATTACTACTTATCAATCACCTAAAATATAGTTAGTCTTTTCATCTATATCACGTCAATTAATTTACATAAAAACCTCTGGTAGGGCCAGAGATAGTACAGCAGGGAGGCATTTTCCTTGCATGCGACTCCCCGGTTAGATTCTCCAGCACCCCCATAAGGACCCCTGAGCACCAGGGGTATGAAGATGGCATGACTTGGCATTGTTCACTTTTTGTACACTATACAGAGTTAACCAAGGTCACTCAGCTAATAAGGGATGCCCAGAATCAAAAGCGGGCATTTCTGACTCACACTGGTATTAAGAAGAATGAACTCTGAAGACTCTTCTGAACTGCCAACTAATTGAGTAAATAACAATGACTCAAAGGTGGTAGACAGCTATAAAACATTATCTCAGAATCTGGTTATCTTCAAGTGCATCTGACACGGCAATTTTTTTGTTTTGTTGTGTTTAAATTAATGAAATGAAATGCATATACAAGTGATACGAGCTCAGGAGAAGTAATGAGCTGTGAGATCTGAAGACTTTGTGGAACAACAGATTTAAGTCAAGCCTTCAGGGATGGGTAAAAATATGTACGGAGTGTTTGGGATAGTGGATGGAATGGATAGTCTCAATAAGGCTGGAAAGACAGTGGGGGATAAAAAGACTCGAGAAAGACAAGACCAGAGACACAGATACAGACTAGTTTTAGAGGATGCCAGGATTTAATTCATCAGACTGGAAGTCTCCTGAATTGATCGTGGGGAAGGAAGCATTCACCAAAGAAGAGTGAACACAGACACAGATACTAAGGAAAAAACTACTGGGTGAATATTTTTGGTGGATTTGTTGGTTTGGGGGCCATACCTGGAGGTGTTCAGGGAGTATCTGGGGTGCTGGGGCATCAACACGGGTTGGCCTTGTGCAAGGCAAATGTACCCACTGTACTATCTCTCTGGCCCTGGGAAAACCACCCTAGAGGCTTGAAGTTTTAAAAAGGTTACCATATAATTTATGCCTGTTTTCCCCGTGGGAACTATGTGAGTACATGCTGGCCGTCCAATCACACTATCTCTCTGCATGCCTAACAGAGGATCCTTTGTTCCAAACAAGGCTCCAAAGAGACAGTCTGATAAAATCACACTGAGATCAGTACTTCCAGCTGGTGCAGGGGCTGATGCCATTCCACAACACACCCTACAGGAAGCAGCTTGAGATACTCAGCTGATTGATTTCCACAGCAGGAGTCTTGTGGCAGGGCGGGGTGGGGACTGGTCAAGCATGGAGAGAATTCTTTCGCCAAACGCTCAAATTAGTCCACCAAGATCCTGACTTTATCCAACATGTCAGCATAAGTCACTCTTAAATTAAAACCATTTGATTTTGGGGAAAAAAAAACGAATCAGGAAAGGAATGGAGAGAGTACAGTAGGCAGGACACTGGTCTTGCACGGCGGGTCCGGGTTCAATCCCTAACACCTCAGGTGGTCCCTTGAGCACCATCATGAGTGATCCCTAAGTCACAGAGCCAGCACTAAGCCCTGAGTAGAATGTCTGTCTCCCACCACCCAAAAAGAGAGAAAGATGAAAAAGAAACTGAAAAAAAAAGGAAAACCACAACACTGCCAATGAAGTGAAAGTAATTTTATCAGTTAATCTGGCATGGACCTGAACAGACGATTAACCTTACTCTCCGCCTAGAAGTGGGTTGAACGATTCTTTGGTGTACAGGGGCTATCCTGTGTATATTCTATGATATCTCATAACACTGACCCAAGATGCCAGAAAAAACAAAAAAAAAAATGTCTTTAGATACTGTCAAATGTCCCTCAGGGAAAAACACACACCCTCGCCACTGCCATTGAGAATTCAGGTCAAGCATGAGTTTGGGTGCCAAACAGATCTCTGCAATCTTAGCTTTAACATTAACTGCTATGAAACTTGAACGGTTATTTTAACATCTTCAATACTCAATTTTCCTATCTGCAAATGGGTTTTTAAATATCTTTTTTTTTTTTTTGGGGTCACACCCAACAATGCTCAGGGGCTACTCCTGGCTCTGCACTCAGGAATTACTCCTGGCGGTGCTCAGGGGACCATATGGGATGCGGGGATCAACCCGGGCCAGCACAGGCGGCCGCGGGCAAGGCAAACGCCCCGGGGCTGGCTATCGCCCGGCCCCTGTTTTTTAAATATCTTTCAAGTAATTTATTGGGGTAACCCTAAGATTTTAGACTATTTGGGCCTAGGTCTCCCTTAATGCACTCTTTCACCACATCACCACATCTGCAATTCTTTGGGTCTGTTTCTTACCTAGCAACTGAGACACCAATATCTACCACAAGGACTAACACAGAGCAAGCACTCAGTAAGGATAACTCAGTAAGGAACACGGAGCCCTTTCCTCTGAACCCCCTAATGGGAATCCATGGACCATCATCACTTACCACTATTCTCATCCCTGGGTGGCCAAGTTTTTAAAGGTCCACATTTCAAACTACAGTAGTGGTATAAGGAAAATTGAATGAGTGAAGGCCCAGGAAACCCCCTTTTAGATTAGATTCCGATAATTGTCCATAACTGACACCAAACACTGATATTTGGAAAGAACTCGGTTGTGGTAGGGCAAAAGAAGGAGCATGTTCTCCTCAAAGCTCGGTTTTTTCCAACTGAGATTTGGAAAG
This sequence comes from Cryptotis parvus, assembly GCA_021461705.1. Lineage (NCBI taxonomy): Eukaryota > Metazoa > Chordata > Mammalia > Eulipotyphla > Soricidae > Cryptotis > Cryptotis parvus. The sequence continues at coordinate 122,210 of JAJIBD010031865.1, forward strand.
AATCCACTTGGCAGAAGACTGCCCTTTGGTGAAGTGGATGCTTTGGTGCAGTGACCTGACGTGACGCCTGTGGGACTCATTTTATTCCTGGTGAGCCAGCAAACCCAACAATAAAATGTCCTTCAAAGCAGCTCACTGCACGTTCTAGCGGCTGATAACCTATGTGCTGGCCAACCAGCTGTTTTGGTTTGGGTTTTGGGTCACACCTAGCAATGCTCAGGGGTTACTCCTGGCTCTGCATCAGGAATTACTCCTGGAGGTGCTCAGAGGAACTCACGGGATGCCAGGGATTGAATTCGGGTTGGCCACATGCAAGGAAAGTGCCACTGTACTATCTCTTAGGCCCCTAGCCAGTCAGCTAGCTCAAAAATGTCCACCTTTCTGGAAGCTCTAGAATTATGGAATTTGAGATCTCTTACCATTTAATTCTAGCTATAGGCCTGTGTTGCAAGGCTGTACATATCCCAACTGATACTAACATCACAACATTTTTTTTTGGGAGGGTCACACCCAGCGATGCTCAGGAGTTACTCCTGGCTCTTCGCTCAGGAATTACTCCTAGCGGTGCTCAGGGACCATATATGGGATGCCGAGGATCGAACCTGGGTCGGCCACGCGCAACACAAACACCTTACCCGCAGTGCTATTGCTCTGGCCCCTAATATCACAACTTCTAAGTGGGACGGTTTTTTAGTTTTACTGAGATCACATCTTTCTTTCTTCTTGTATAAAAACCCATGATAAACTCAGTTGCAAATGCTACCTGCTGACATCACAAGTGAAGAATTTCACTAAGTTCAAACTACATAGTCCTGTTAGTTGAAGATATTTATTTGTTACTTTGAAATCTTCCCCTTGTTGCAGTGCACACTTTGGGGGGGGGGGTGTGGTGATGGAATATTTTATTTATGAAACCATACCAGTAACAGTTTTGTAAACCAAAGTGCCTAAAATTAAGGAAAAAAAAAAGCCAGTCCAATCTTTTCACAAATGAGTAAATTTCCTTAAATCTGATTCTTTGGACGGACAGAATTGAAACAAAATTTTTTTTTTTTTTTTTGCTTTTTGGGTCACACCCAGTAGTGCTCAGGGTTACTCCTGGCTCTTCACTCAGGAATTAGTCCTGGCGGTGCTCCGGGGACCATATGGTATGCCGGGGATTGAACCCTGGTCAGTCGCGTGCAAGGCAAATGCCCTACCTGCTGTGCTATCGCTCCGCCCTGAAATTTTTTTTTTAAAATAAAATAAAATCTTTCCCTTGAACTCAAAATTTCCAGCGTGTGTGTGTGTGTGTGTGTGTGTGTGCAATCCATCAATGCTTTCTTGCCAAGCTTCCATTTGCTTTTCCTTCCATCTGATTGTGATACTGTGTGGGGTGGGTGTGGGTGAGACATGTGGTGTAGGGATGGAACACAGGCTCCTTCGTGCAACCATATGCTCCAGTCCTTTGCGCTATCTCCCCAGCCTGTGACACTGATGCTTCAAACACTAATGGCGATCATTTAAAATGGGGCTGGTAAAAAGTTTCACATGAAACAAAGATGCCTTCATAAGATTATCACAGAGCTTTGAAATTTTTGGGGGGTGGGGGGGAGAGGTAGAAAAGAGAGGGGTATCATTTAAATAAGGTTATAAAAAACAGCAGTCAAACACTAACTCCTGGGTTGAGGAGAACAACTGACAGTCTGTGGTTTTCCCTTAAAAAGCACAGCACAAGGAAACTCCCTGGAATATTTCCACAAAGGAAGTAACTCTTTTTTAAAAATGCATCACCAACCGAACACCTGCATCAATAACTATGCACAAAATAAACTGCAGATGCCAGAGAAAGTGACTAGGAGCTTTTTAAACTAGGCACGGATTAGCACCAGCAAAATAAAGAAACCAGGACCTGTCCTGAAGGATGACTGACTTCCACAGTTGTTGCCACTGCAGTCACAATCAGAGTATTAGTGGCTCGCTACATAGATAGTCAATGAGCACCTTTTCCAACTGAGTACTAAGTTCTCCACATGTAGGTGGTTAATTCTTTGTAGTGCACTTGTTTCTCAACCAAGAGAGACTGCGTCTTCTGGCGTATATGAAGCATTTATAGTTATTGCTCTGGGGGAAGGGTTGTTAGTTACTGGCATTTAGTGTGTAGAGGTTGGGATGCTAAAACGCATAGGGCGGAACCAAATGTTGAGTCCTGAAGTTGAAAAGCCATCTTTTTAGGGCATTCTTTTTACTTCTTGGACCATAGTAGTTCTTATTGGCATAGACTTGTTGAAGAAAGGAACAAGCAAACACGACTGCCAAGGTTCTGTACAAGGTGAGGCTGATGCTACCTCCCCCAGTTTGAAGCTGGAGATACAGGAACCTCTAGGTGACAGAAGGGTCAAACCAAGTGATTCCCTTTCTCTCTGAAGGCAAACAGATAGTACCTACTTCATTTACTTTATTCTCCAGTGAACCTTACTGGCAAAAATCCCATAGATGGGCTGATACTGCCTTTGTAATCATTTGCAAGGAAGGAGCAAGTTTAAGTTTGTTTGTTTTAGGGCCACACCCAGCAGTGCTAGGACTTGCTCCTGCCTCTGAGCTTAGGTGTCACTGCTGGAGCTTAGGGGATCATATCTGATGCTGGGGCTCCAGCCTGTGCATGCTGTGTGCAAGGAATGCACCCCACCAGCTGTGCTATCTCTCCTGCCCCAGGAATAAGTATTTCTGTGCAAACTGGCAATCTTTTATGTCAGGCCCTGTCTTCTGAGTTTCCACATGTGTTCACGGGGAAGCTTAAGCCTGCTGCCCAGGGCAAGGATATAGCTCAGAGTGCTTCATAGTAAAATACTGCAGTCTTCAGACAGACGTAAGTGCAGCAGTTCCCGAGCCTGGGCTCTGCTCTACCTGAATCAGGGACAAAACAGTCCTAGGAAGCCTACTAACTCCCTCCTCCAGCTCAGCCTCAAAGACAAAGAAAGTCATGGAAGGAAAAGACCATTAGCCTGGGTTTCCCCCTGAACCACTGAGTAAAGTAAACCTTTATCAGAAATCTACAGATCTTTAAAAGTTTTGTACTTCTCCCCACTTGCCTTGTCACTGAGTGGGGAGAGTGCCAGGCCTGAAGCCTGGACTGAATACAGAGAAAACATAAACACATGTGAAATATGGGCTCATGAGGGGGCTGGAGAGATAGTACAGTGGGTCGGCACTTGCCTTGCATGTGGCTAACCTTGGTTCGATCCACAGCATCCCATATGGTCCCTCAAGCACTGCTAGATGTAATTCCTGAGTGCAGAGCCAGGAGTAATCTCAAGAATTTCGGGCGTGGCCCCAAAACAACAACAACAACAACAACAACAACAACAACAACAACAACAACAAACAACAACAAATGGGTTCGTGAGGTGCATGTTTTTTTTGGAAGACAGTGGAGGTGAGGGCTTACTTTTTTTTTTTTTTTTTTTTGCATATTCAGCAAAGCTCAGGGGTTACTCCTGGCTCTGAACTCAGGAATCACTCCTGGTGGTGCTCTGAACTCAGGAATCACACATGCAGTGCTGGGGATCAAACCTGGGTTGACTACATGCAAGGCAAGAGCCTTACTAGCCTTACTCTCTGGCTCTCAGGGCTTATTCTCAGCTCTGTGCTCAGGGATCACTCCTGGCAGTGCTCAGAAGGCCATGTGAAAAGGCCTTCAAAAGGCCATGTGAGAAGGCCAGGCATCAAACCAAGGGTTAGTCATATACAAGGCAAATACCGAAACTATCTTTCCAGTCCCCAAACTAAGCAATCTGAGAACTACCCTTTGATTATTAGACGGTATTAGGGGAAATGAGCCTCAGACATGCCAAGAGTTTTATCTCCAGAAAGGTTCCCTTCTTGATACCGTTTCGCCACTCCAGGTCCAACCACACTGCTTTGACTCTGATGCCGGCATGCGTTCTGGGTATGGCTGCAGGCTGTGTGATCTCAAGTATTTGTTTTGTTTTGTTTTGTTTTGGGTCACACCCGGTGATGCTCAGATCACTCCTGGCTCTGCACTCAGGAATTACTCCTGGGAGTGCTCAGGGGACCATATGGGAGGTCGAGGATCGAACCCGGATCAGCTGTGTGCCAGGCAAATGCCTCCTATCCGCTGTACTATCACTCCGGCCCCCGTTTTTTTTTTTGCTTTTTGGTCACACCCGCCAGGGTTACCCTCTCTGCACTCAGGATTCGGCGGCTCGGGGGACCATATGGGATGCGGGGACGACCCGGCGGCAGCCGCGCGGGCAAACGCCCTACCAGGGGGCTATCGCCCGCCCCGCCCTCAAGTCTTAACTGTACCACAGAAGTTCTAAAGAGGAGAAGGTTCCTGTCATCAGCCCTAAGTCTGACTTTACAGAATTGAGCATCTTTATGTACGCTTCCCAGGAAGGTCACACTGGGGAATTTGGCTAAAGTTTCTTGTTAGTCTCCTGGTATGAATGTACAAGTTCTTTTCCTCAATCATCAGAAACTCTCTTGTTCTTGTCAGGGAAACGGAATTTCCTAAAGAGACCAGCCAAAGTCTTTTCCTTCCAGTTTTCTTAAAAAAAAAAAAAAAAAAAAAAGGTTTGATAATCTCATGTGTGATTTCTGGAATGGTCTCTTGTTTTCTACTTCCAACAACAAGCAGGGGAAGGACTCTGCTACCATCTGTGTGGTCATTACTGGCTGAGAAGATTTTGTCAGTTACTCCAAAGCAGCCTGGGGGAAAAGTTTGTCCTAGGAAAAATAACTCTCATATTAATTAACTGGGGGCAGGGGGTGCAGTAATGATTTTTCCCACAGGCTAACTGCCTCGTGGTGTATTTACCAGCAATCCCAAGTAAGCCCGGCCACAGGCTTGACTCATCTATCTAGTCGAACGCCTCCACCCCTCAGCCCAAGTCCACATTTCTATCTCACAGATTCATATCCTGTTCTCTCTTTCTCGCTCTCTCCCTCCCTCCCTCCCTCTGCATTCAGTTGTGAAGAATCTAACCTATGACTTCTGTATGCAAAGCATGTGCTCCAGCCTTTGACCCATCTCCCTGGGTCCTCATTTCCCTGTCATCCTGTACTCTTAAGCAAACTCTAAGCTGAAACAATGATTCTATTAAAAAAAAATAAAGCTGAAAACCTAGAATTAAGGCCCTTTTTTTTTTCTTTTATGACCCTGGTTTCTGCTGGTCTATTTGGTAGCAGTCAATTTACTGCTGGCCTATTTGGCATATTAACGCAGGGAACACAACACTCAACGTATAAAAATGATTCAGCTCTCAGAATAGGTCCAAAAACGACCTTCCCTTTCCTTAGCCTCAAGGGAACTGTAGAACTGACACCCTGAGTTTTTCCTTTCTCATTGTTTCCACTTCCCATGAGCTCAGCATGAGCTAAGCCAGGAGTATGGTCCCCCCCTCCTGAGCAAAAGACCTTTGCTTGGAGGGAGGCAAAAACTTCTTTAGGGACTGGAGAGAGAACACAGAGGTAAAAGGCACTTGCCTTGCACAAAGTTGATCCGTGTTTGACGTCAGGCAACAAACACATATGACCACCGGAGCAATGCCTGGCGTGATCCCTGAGCAACGGAACCAGTAGAAGCCCTGAACACAGTCAGAAAGAGGGTGATCCACTTTCTAATAAACAAACAAAACTCTTCCTGGAATCTGCCTTTAGAAGGTGAACCCGGAGAACTGAACTTCTGATTTTTCATCCCCAACTCAGGGGAGACATATTGCTCGTTTATAGCAACACCTATTGGCTTAGAGCTAGGTCACAGCCAGATATTCAGCGCCCCGTCCTCTCTTCCAGTTCTGCCTCGTCAACCCACTCCGCTCCAGGTGCATACTCCGCAAAGTGCCAGGTGCTCGGAGTCTGGTCCCAGCCCGCAAATCTAGAGGGACTTGGTGGTAAAGGCTTATTCACAGAAATCATTGAACCAAGTCGGCTACGACAGGCAACCGATAGCTTCTTTTTCTTTTTTTAAAGTCACACCCAGTGATGTTCAGGGGTTACTCCTGGCTCTGTGCTCAGGACTTGCCCCTGGCAGTGCACAGGGGACCAGAGGGGATGCTGGAGATTGAACCTGGTTGGCTGCATGCAAGGGAAATGCCCTACCAGCGGGACTATTGCTCAGCCCCACACCCCAGTAGCTTCTGAAAAACTTTTAGCACTACTGGGTAACATACTTGGACATAAATAAAATATTGTAATGGTAGTAACGTCTCAAAGTCTTCCAGTCAATATAAAAATTCAGAATCTCACTGGAAATCCAAAATTGAATGAAAAGGATAAGATTTGGATTCTTCTTATATTGTATAGCTTGTATTTAACCCAATTTTAACGGGTTTGTCTTGTTCACTAGAAATTAGAAGGAAGGTTTAGTAGACGTTTCAAGGCAGATTCAACAACAGCTGTAAGAAATACCTGTGGATTTTTTGTTTTGCCCCCTGGAGAAGCCTGTATCTTTCTTTCCTCCCTCTTTTTTCCTCCCCCCCCCCCCCCCCCCCCCCCCCCCCCCTCCTTCCCTCCCCCCTCCCTCCCTCCCTCCCCCCCCCCCCCCCCCCCTCCCCCCCCCCCTCCCTCCCTCCCTCCCTCCTCCCTCCCTCCCTCCCTCCCTCCCCTCCCTCCCTCCCTCCCTTCCTTCCTTCCTTCCTTCCTATTTTTGCTTTTTGGGTCACACCGGCGATACTCAGGGGTTATTCCTGAGTCTTCACTCAGGAATTACTCCTAGTGGTGCTCGGGGGACCATATGGGATGCCGGGGATCCAACCGGGTTGGCCACATGCAAGGCAAACGCCCTGCCCGCTGTGCTATTGCTCCAGCCCAAGTCTGTGTTTTCTATAGTACATGATCTTTCTTTTTTCTCTCCCTTTACATTTCTCATGAGTAAATTTTTTTTACTTTAAAAAAAAATAATCTGTGGCAAGAGAGACCTTGCAGGGGTAGAGCTCATTGTTGGGTCCGCAGTATAATCCCATATACCACAAATAAACTCAGACAACCGGCCTGACATCACAGCAGTGGGGTAAAATTTACAGACACCACATCTTCCCCAATCCTTCTTATTTTTTTTTTATTTTTGGGCCACACCCAGTGATGCTCAGGGGTTACTCCTGGCTCTTTGCCCAGGAATTATTCTTGGCGGTGCTTGGGGACCATATGGGATGCCGGGGATCAAACCTGGGTTGGCGAGTGCAAGGCAAACTCCCTACCCACTGCCCTCCATCCTTCTAACACACAAATAACCCATCCAACCAGTAAAACAATGCAGAAGGCCTAAACAAGAACTTCAATTCAGAGCTCAAAATGCAGTGATTTAGGAATGCTTTTTTTTTTTCTTTTTATGAGTGCCACACAGCAGAGCTCAGTGGCTAAGCCCAGCTCTATGCTTACAGGTTGCTCTTGGCAGTACTCAAGAACCATGTGGTACTAGGGACTGAATTTAGGCCTCCCACACAAAATATACTCAGCCTGTTGAAATATCTCTCTCTCCAGCCCCTGACTTAGGAATGTTCAATATAAAGCAGTCCCAAATGTCTTATATCCTTGAGGATCACCATAGTCGAGAAAAGACAATCTTTTTATTAATGTGAACCACTTAAAGAAAAACCTATGGATGGAACTGGAGCAAGAGTACAGCGCAGTAGGGTACTTGCTTGAAAGCAGATGACCTGAGTTAATTGCCAGCATCCCATCTGGTCTCCTGAGCAGTGCCAAGGCTGATCCCTGGGCTCAGAGAAAGAGTAAGCCCTGAACAACACTTGGTGTGGCTCAAAAACCAAACTGGAAAAAAAAAGGGGAGAGAGAGAGGAAAATCCATGGCCAATAGAAAGTTGAAGGGCCAGAGTGATAGCACAGTGGGTAGGATCGTTTGCCTTGCACTTGGGTGACCTGGGTTCAACCCCTGGCATCCCATATGGTCCCTTGAGCATCGCCAGGATTAATTTCTTTTTTTTTTTTTTTTTTTTATTTGGGTCACACCAGGCAACGCTCAGGGGGCTACTCCTGACTCTTCGCTCAGGAATTACTCCTGGCGGTGCTGGGGGGGGAAACCAGGGATGCTGGGGAATTGTACCCGGGTCGGCCGTGCAAGGTAAATGCCCTACCCACTGTACTATTGCTCCGGCGACCAGGATTAAATTCTGAATGTGGAGCCAGGAGTAACCCCTGAGCATCACTGGATATGACCCACCCAGAAAAGCAAAAGTAAACACTTAAATAGCAATAATAATAATAATAATAATAATAATATAAAAACAAAGTGTTGAAAATAAGGCAAATACAAAATAATTCCATTGTAAAATCAGAATCTAGGGAAATACAAATCAAAACAATGAGATATCACATCACACTAGAGAGACTAGCACTTGTCAAAAAAGAACATTAACAACCACTGTTGGTGAGGATGTAGGGGAAAAAGGGACCCTCATTCACTGCTACTGAGAATGTTAACTGCTCCAGCCTTCTGGGAAGACATATGGCCTTTCCTCAACCCTGTGGCCCGCCGGGTAGCGTGCGGCGGCCGCCCGTTCGCGCTCCCAGGCCCCGGCACCGCAGTGATTCCTGAGTGAGAGCCAGGTAACCCCTGAGCATCGCGGGTGTGACCCAAAAAGCAAAAAAAAAAAAAAACCTGGGAATTGAGCCTCCATATGACACAGGGATTCCACTTCTAGAAACATGTCCCCCAGCACAATGCAGAAAACATTTGTAAACAATCAAGTGACCAAAAACAGGAGAGAGAAATGATAGTACTTATACATAACCAAATACTATTTGGCCATAAAGAAAGATGGAATCATGCTATTTGCTGCTACAGGGATGGATCTGGAGAATATGTTGAGTGAAATGAATTAGAGGGAGAAGAACAGACTCAGAATGATCACTGTCATACGTGAGATACAGAGAAACTTCACCGAGGCGTATCACATGCCCAACCACAACAGAATGAAGAGCAGGAGAAGTGGTCTTCCAGAGGGAATCTTGCCACTGGGTTGGAGCGGTGGGGGGGGTAAGTTAGGGAAGGGAACACTAGGACACAGTGGAGGCTGTTGGATGAAGAGGCCTAGCTAGCTTGGGACCTTTGCTGTTTAATTTACTTACAGTTTAAGCTATTTACATGTCCTTAAGCCCAGGGCTCATACCAATGAGATCTCTCTTCTGTGTAAACACTGGCAGAGGGTGTGGCAGTTAAAGGAGTCATTTGACTCAGAATTAATAACTTCTGAAATATTATTATGACCTCTACTATGATTTCACTGTTATCTGGATTGGGCACAATACCCATTGGTCCCAGTGTGGGACAGTTAGAATTTACCAGGAGACCACCATCCTGGATATGATGAGACTACCATTTAACATGAAAGATAGGATCATACTAGTTTGCCTCTAGCAGGTGAGCATTACCCTTTCAGTAAACAGAAGACAAGACATTCAGAAATCACCTTGGTGCAGAATAAAAGGGCCTGTGGGTACCATCTAGATTGAATGAAGCCCATGAAATTATGTGTTTCTCCCCATGAATATACAACCATTGAGATGTACTTTTTTTTTTTTTTTTTTTTTGGGGCGACCCGTGCTCAGGGGTTTCTCCTGGCTCTGCACTCAGGAATTACCCTGGCGGCCGGGACCATATGGGATGCCGGGGACCTGGCGACAGGCCGCGGAACGCCCTACCGTGGGCTACGCCCGGCCCCTGAGCTGTACTTTCTCTCACTCTCTCTCTCTCTCTCTCTCTCTCTCTCTCTCTCTCTCTCTCTCTCTCTCTCCTTTCTCTCCCCCTCCAGTGTTTTGACATAAGAGATAATCTCAGAGAAAGGGACTAGTCCCTGGCATAATCATTTGTTTAGACTGGAAACAAGTGTGGCACCAACCTACACATGCTTCTAGTGTGTAGAAGCTGATTAGTTGATCTTTATTGACAATACCCTCCCTGAAGTTAGGATGACTTGGATATATAAGGGGACTGACTTAAGGTACAGTGTCCACTTTGGTGGGAAACTTGGGCCTGAGTGCATGGTCGGAGTTCTGACCAAGAGCTAGAGGTCTGGGGAAATCCATTATCTTGGATTGTAGTGATGGAGCTTGTTTTATTATTGATAGTCAGTAAAAAGACTTTTGGAACTGTGCTGGACTCATGAGTTTCCATCCATTCCCGCCAGCCTTGGAAGTAGAGGGAACTTGTTTCTTGATATTGTTGGGGACAAGTATCTGCCACAGAGGCAGGTTGGGGGCGGGGCAGGAGGGAAACTGGGGACATTGGTGGAGGGTAGTGGACACTGGTGAAGGGATTTTGTTGGAGCATTGTATGCCTGCAACTCAAATGTAAATACCTTTGTAACTTTGTAATCCATGGTGATTCAATACAAATTAAAAACAAACAAACCCAGAATCTAACTTGATAACTTGATAACTATTTTGGAATCCAGAATATTTCAGGTTTTTTGAGACTCCCTTAATAGGTTGGACAATGAATTCTAGGTGACCCAGATTCAAGTATATTGGATAAGCGTAGCATGTCTGAAGAGTCCTGCTTTGAGAAACTTACAATAGAAGAGCAAAGAGAAACACATAAAATCAAGAGAGAAGGCCAATCCTGTCATTGTAACAGGAAAAAAGTGGATTTCTGGGTGTGGAATTTCTCTTTCCTTATTTGGATGTCTGGGGATCCAGATGATTTATGTTCCTGTAAGCTGTAGGACCTCCAAACACGGTAATAAGGGGGCTGTCAGCCAATGTTCCACTTCAGCGCTGAACATCTCTGAGCTATAGAGGGCCTTCTAATATAGTCACCTTTCTGCACTGGGGCTTATCTTGGGGCACGTGACTCAGACTTGACCATCTATGTCTTGAAAAGAAGGAATTCGGACAGTCTCTGAGAAAACAAATGAACTCTAACGGCAGGAGTGTTAACCAAGTGTAAATAATGAACATTTGGTATAGAAATAAAGTGCTAGAAGTATCTTTTCCAAATCTATTTCATGCACCCAGAAGGAATCAGCAACAGATAAACCTCCAATAGAAGAGATTCTCTCTTCAAGGAATTCACAACAAAGGAAACTCTTGGTACAAAGGACTTGGACAGTGAAAATCAAGACTCAACAGTCCTCAAGTTTCAAGCCTCTGTCCCAACAGGTCCCATCTTGAACCACTGTCTCTAATCTTTCATTGTTGCTTTAATTTAGACTCACACAATCTCAGAAGTAGAAATTCTGAGTCAGAAATATTTCTGCAATAAAGGCAGTGCTTCTTAAAATTCTCACACACACAGAAAACATCTTAGAGCCTGGAGTACGCTCTTAAGTGACTTGTTGCAGGTGGAATGTTTCTCTAAAGTGTCACACTTTATCTTACTAACTCGTAAGAATTTTGCATTTAGCACGTTAGTCCATAAATTCTTCCTTGAAATTGATGTGGGTTAGGGGGATGGTGGGCAGAATCGGGAATTCAGAAAGATGAACACAAGCTTATATTGTGACTTTCATATCTCAATTTGAAAAAGAAAACAGGGAAGCATTCACTGCTGGTAGAGTCAATTGATATGAAATATCAAGAAAGCCCAAGAAGGCTGGAGTGATAGCCCAGGGGTAGGGCGTTTGCCTTGCAGGCGGTCGGCCCATGCCGGCCTGGGTTCGATCCCGGCATCCCATATGGTCCCCTGAGCACCACCAGGAGTTAATTCCTGAGTGCAGAGCCAGGAGTAACCCCTGAGCATTGCCAGGTGTGACCCAAAAAGAAAAAAAAAAAAAAAAAAAAAAGCCCAAGAAAAGATTCTTGAGATAAAAGGCTTAAAGAATCCTTTATATATCCTTAATTGTTATAAACACTAAAATAAATCAAAACAGAAATATGTTCAGGGCCAGAGCGGTAGCACAGTGGTGAGGGCATTTCCCTTGCACGCAGCCAACCCAGGTTCAGTCCCCAGCATCCCATATGGTCCCCAAGCACCACCAGGAGTAATTCCTGAGTGCAGAGCCTAGAATAACCCCTGAGCATTGTGGGATGTGAGAGAGAGAGAGAGAGAGAGAGAGAGAGAGAGAGAGAGAGAGAGAGAGAGAGAGAGAGAGAGAGAGAAACATGTTCAAATTACCAAATTACTTGGTCAGAAGTTCAAGAGAATAGTTTATAGTATTTTCAATGATGATGAAATGTTGAGAATAATCAAACCACGGAGAGATACAAGCAATCAATTTCCAAGTTACAAGAACTCCCCATATTAAAAAAAAAAGCAACAAGGGGGACTTACTTTAAAATCTGCTAACTGCTGGTTGATGATCTCCACTTCAGTCCCCACTACCCACTGGAGGGCCTCTCCTTCCTCTGCTGCGGTGGTCATGTCACTGAGTACCTTCAGCTTCCTGTAGAAGTCCTCTACACGACCCAGGGTCAGCTCGAGCTGTTCCTGGCGTGCTTTACCCCTCTCCATCAGTTTGCCACATTGCTTGTTCAGGGCTTCAAGCTCCCTCTTGAGACCTAACAGGTCCAGAGTCCCTCCTCCTCTAGCATCTGTCGGCACTCTGTTTCAGACGCCTCGATGTCTAACTTGAGCACTTGAATTTTATTAAGGAATGACCGTATATCCTCGATTTGGGACTGAAGGCTGTCCGTGTCTCTACCGACAGCACCCATACCCGTCTAACTCATCGTCCAGGTCTGCCAACTGAGAAAACATCTCTCGGACTCGGCAGTGGAACTGGCCAATTCCCTCCAGCTTATTCTCCATTGTAGTACAACCACTGTTGACTCTTTGTTGCACTTCAAGGAACTCTTGCTGGGTGACCTGGGCTTGATGTAAAAGTTGGGAAGCATCAGATCCATCTGGGGCATCTTCGATGAGGCCCTGAGTAAAGTTCCTCAGATAGTCTACCTGCGGCTCCAGGGCCTGCAGCACTTCCTGCTGAGCTCTGAGCTTCTCTAGGTTCTTATTGCTACAGGCCTGAGAGCCCAGAGCATCAAAGATCTCAAGTTGGTGCTTGGCCCCTTCAACCTTCTTTTCAATATTTTTAAAACTTTCTTGAAATTCCTTGAGTCTCTGAGTCATTTCTTCAAGTGATCCTGTTCTGGCCTGAAGCTCTTCTGTAATGGAATCCATGTTCTGGTTAATCCCAGCCTTCTCATCGCGGATATCGTCTTCATCTGCTTCTGAAGAATTGATCAGTATGTCAGCAGCACTATTTAGTAACTCCAGCAGGGAACGGCGCTTTTCTACTTCACTTAGCATAGCCTTGGATCTCAGGAGACTGGATTCTAGCTGCACGGATCCAGAGTGACCCGCAGATCAGACATCTTGGCCTTACAGTCTTCTATCCATGGTACAAGGTCTTCCACATGCCACTGATATTTCTGAGCTTTCTGCATGCAGTCTTTGAGCCGGGTTTGTCTCTCTGTGGTTTTTTTACTGAGCTCTTCCCAGTGGTTTTTAAGCTCAACCAACTGGTTTTGTAAAGTTGTTTTCTCTTCTCCAGGAGGTACAGAAAGAAGCAAAGACTCTCCTTCAGCCACAATCACCTCATAGGAACCACTGTGTTGGTTAAGACTCTTCTGAAACTCTTCATTCTCTTGTAGTTGAGACTGTAGTCGCTCCAGTTTTGCAGAAATTGGGCAGCTTTTCAGTTGCTGGCTCTGTTTGTCATCCAACCAGGTTCTCATCTCATCAAACATTTGTTGGAACTGCTGGGTGCTGGCAAGTGCTCCCTGAAGTCTGTTCATGCGATCAGCTGAAATGAGAAAATTGAAATTCAAATTTCAATCCATCAGGTTGGGGCCTATTTTTGGGGTGTGAGGTACAGTCAAAGTCTGTGGTGCTTGGGGCTTCTTCTGGCTCCTTACTGAGGAGTACCCCCTTGGTAATGCTGTGGGAGAGAATCATGAGGTTCTCATGGGATACAAGGGTTCTCATGGGATACAAGGCAAAGTGTCTAAAGCCGTGTACTATATCTAGATTCGAAAAAGGGCATTAAAATTATATTTTGGTTTGGGCTACACCTGGTGGTGCTTAGTGCTTACTCTGGGTCTGTGCTCAGGGATCACTCCTAACACTGTTCAGGGAACCATGAGAGGAGCAGGGATTGAACCAGGGTCACTTGTATCACTTGTCTTCCCGTTGTTCATCAATGTGCTCGGAGCGGCACCAGTAACATCTCCATACGTCCTGTCACATGCTAGTGTAGCCCAAGGGCACCTGCTCGCTCCAGGAACATAAAGAGCCTCAGACCATTCCATCAGGTCATGGGAATGAGGTCTATAATTCCTCATCAACTGAATCAGGGTCAGTTGATGCATATAATGCAAGTACCTTATTCCCCAGGGCTACAATCTCTTTGGCCCAAATAGTAAATAAAATTAGAAAATTTTCATGTAAGTCTAGAACATATTTTTATTTTGCATAAATGGTGTATGTGTATATATGTGTGTGGTATAAAGAATTAAGTATCAAGGAAAACATGCTTGTAACTACACCTACAAGTACACCTATGAGCAGGGATCACTACCACTGGCTAAATTTATATTAATACTTTCATCTTTAGGTTTGTGTAAAGCTTCACACCTGCTGGTGCCCACTCAAGGTATAATGATAATTGTAGCTGGGCAGGGGTAAGGTAACACTATGCTGAGTTCAAAAACTACTTAGAGTCACCCTCGATTCCTGGGAATACCACTAATCTGCTCCTTCTGAATTTGGTTATGGCAATCTGGCAGAAATGGATCCTCATGCTAACTTACCTGCAAGGTCCTCTAAACCTTGAAGAGGCAGGGCAACTGTCTCCAGACGCTTCTTCAGTTCGTCCTTGAGGTACTGCTCACCAATAAGCTCTGAGAGCTCATCACAGAGTGTCTGTGCCTCCTTGATCTCATGCTGTAATTGTTCCACATCAGATCGAATCTCACTTGTTTCCTCTAATTGCTGCTTTATGGCCTCAGGTTGGGTGCTGATGGCTGACTGGCTACCAAGTCGCTGCCCAACTGCTTTCACTTTCTCTGTTAAGTCCTGGAGCAATTCCTGATACTGGGTGCTTTTGACAATAGCTTGGTCAATTTGGTTTGAACGGGAATTGAGTTTGTCTGTTAGCTCAATCCACTTTTTGTTGATGCTCTCGAGTTCTCTCTGAACTTGGCAAGTGGATGGAGAGACCCTCTCCAGGGCCTGCTAGGATGCCCTGAGCTGCTTCATTCAGCTGCTCATGCTGTTGTCTGCGTGTCTCAAATTCCTTCAGCATAAACTGTAAAAGAAATGCCACCGAGATGTTTTGAGAGAAAATGACAGATTTAAGAACAGTGTGAAAACAAAAACTGATTTTGGATTAAGCCAAGAAGTGCCTTTAGAAAATAAACTACAATACCCCAAGGACCAGGCGACTAGAAAGTGCTGTATCACTTGTAACAACTGCTTAATAAAAAGTTGCTTTGAAAGGATACTGTAGTGTTGTTTTATTCCATTTCTTTATTTGTTTTATTTTGTTTCAATGTCAGTTACCTGGGCTCTGCTTGGGTAATCAATATTTGCTTCTGTATTGATAGTCATCAACTTTGCCAGGCAAAATCCAACTCTTTTTTGGTTTGGCGCCATACCCAGAGATATCTGGGGCTTACTCTGGATTCTGAGCTCAGAGATGACACCTGGTGGGGCTTGGGGGCCATATGGGGCACCTTTATCATAACTGGGTCAGCCACATGCAAGGCAAGCACCCTACCCACTGTACTATCTTTCCAGCCCTGCAAAATCTGTCTTTTTCTCTCTCTCTTTTTTTCCCTTTTTGGGTCACACTCAGCAATGCTCAGGAGTTACTCGTGGCCCCCTCAGGAATTACTCCTGGTGGTGCTGAGGGGGACCATATGGGATGCTGGGGATCAAACCTGGGTTGGCTGCATGCAAGGCAAACGCCCTACCTGCTGTACTATTGCTTCAATCCCTTCAATCCAACTTTTAATGTGAGTTTGGATTCCTGAGCCCCAGAGATAGTTTTATCACTAGCTGGGCTTGTCATCCCACTCTTGATACTTTTTTTTTCTTAGTCTCTTTCTCAATAGCCCAATAGCATATATAATCTGCGTTTGTAAGATAGCACAATTAGATCATGAACTTCCCTAAAGAAATTAGCATGTCTTCTCTTTACTTTCTATCTGCTGCTTTACTTATCAAAGAAATTATGATTATAGGCTATGATGTTTAATTGCTTCCAGTTCAAATCCTGGCTCTCTGACTTGCTATTTAATTTTAGGTTAAAATTTTTAATTTGTTTTGTGCTTTTGTGCCACACCCAACTGTGTTCTGGGTTTACTCCTGGCTGTACATTCAGGGATTGGTCCTGGCATGTATGGGGGGACCACATGGGGTACCAGGGATTGAACTAAACTGTGCCTTACCTGCTGTACTACTGCTCTGGCTCCAACCTTACGCAATTTTTTGGTTGTTCTGGGGCCACCCAGTCAGGGATTACTCCTGGCTCTGTACTCAGGAATCACTCCTGGAGGTCTTGGGGACCATATGGTATGCCGGGGATCAAACCCGGGTCAGCTGTGTACAAGGCAAGCACCTTACCCACTGTACTATCTCTCTGGTCCTACCTCACTTTTTTTAAGGTCACACCCTGCAGTGCTCAGGGCTTACTCCTGGTTCTGCACTTAGGAATTACTCCTGGTGGTGCTTCAGGGACAATAGGGGGATGCCAGGGATCAAACCCAGGTTAGCATATGCAAGACAAGTGCTCTACCCACTGTACTATCACTACGGCCCCTTTGGTAACATTTGAAAGAGCCTCCAAACTAAGCATCTTCATCAGCAAAAATGAGCACAGGAAAGTATTTACCTTGGCTTTTGTAAGAACTAATCTAAGCAAAGTACTTACGTATAAAAATAACTAAGGCTTAACCTCAAGAAGTAACATGTATAAGCAATGAACGTAATAAAATATAGCAAAAAGAAAAAGTGAACTAACAATGATGTGAACACAAACATCATTTGCTGTGAAAGCAAGGAATAAGGGCTTGACTAATTCTGGGAAATGGTAACAGTACAAGAAAATCTGGAAAGGCTTCACAAATAACAAGAATATATAGTTTACTAAGGGAGCAAAGAACAAGTGGCAGTTAGGGGAGGGATGTAGGATCAGTTGAAGGCACAGTGATAGGTGAGTGTGGCCTTTCTAATAAAAAGAAGATGATCTGGTAGGGGTAGGATCCCAGTATACAGGAAAGAACTGGAAAGGAGGCTAGTCCAACTGGAACTTGACTTGGAGCAGCGTTACTTACTGTATCTAGCAGGTATTTGGACTTTGTTCAACAGGCAGCCAAAGTCACGAAGTATTTTCATATACTCAGATAACGGAGTTCAGGAATTTGGTAACACGGTGGGGACAGATCAATTAGTAGGCTGCTGTAATGCTATAGGACTGGGACCAAGCCTCCCCAATGTAGTAATATTTGAATGGAGAAGATTGGTGAAGGAGATGGCTCAAAGGGTTGTAAGTTGTGCTTTGTAGGTGAGATCCCTGATATCACTTTATAGCTCACCTGGACTTGCTGTTTTTGTGCATTCAGCATGTTGGGGTCAATAGACAAGGGTCCCAACACTCCCATCATTAGTTCCTTCTCCACCAGCCAGGGCCGGAGCTGGGATTCTGCGGCCTGGAAGCAGGCCAGATGACTTGCAGATTCCTCTAGCTGCTTCTGCCGCGCCACTGTCACCTCAGTGGCCCTTTCCCATCGGGAGTCTGTAGGAGGAAGTGAGGAAACAGCCTTTACTCTTGTCAGTCACTGTCCCAGTCCCTGAATATGTTCTTAATAAAGACAGGAAATGACCCTGTGGCACTATAAAATGATTTAAGCTAAAAATAGTCCCCATCTAATTTTAGCTAAAGCAATAGTTACATATCTTGAATGTAGTTACAGAAGTAAATAAGATCACTGTCACTGTCTGTCTTCCCGTTCATTATCGATTTGCTGAGCGGGCACCAGTAACATCTCCATATGTTCTGTCTCATGCTAGTAGAGCCCATGGGCACCTGCTTGCTCCAGGAACATAAAGAGCCTCAAACCATTCCATCAGGTCATGGGAAAAAAGGTCTAAAATTGTTACTGGTATCTGGCATATCAAATACAACACGGGTAGCTTGCCAGGCTCTGGTGTACAGGTAGCATATTCTTGTAGTCATCTCTAAATCCAGCATTTATTGATGAACCAAGCGGCCGCTATGCGGCGACGTGAGCTGGGCTGTGATAGGATGGTCTGCTGGGTGGAGTTCTGAGGAGGGGGATGTCCGTATGTGGAGAATGGAGGCCCTCATGGAGTGGGGGTTGTCTGGCTTGTTGCAAGGCTCTGGTGGGGTGGCAGGCCAGGGCTAGAACCCGCCATCCCTCCCGGGCACCTTGTGAGCGGCTGGGCACTGGGAGAGCCAGTAGCA
The DNA here is from genome assembly GCA_021461705.1 of Cryptotis parvus. Classification (NCBI taxonomy): domain Eukaryota; kingdom Metazoa; phylum Chordata; class Mammalia; order Eulipotyphla; family Soricidae; genus Cryptotis; species Cryptotis parvus. The sequence goes on from JAJIBD010031865.1 coordinate 140,593, forward strand.
GCTCTGCCCCATGTCTGTGAGTCTCTTATATATAAAGTATATTACTTTACTATTATACAGTAAAATTTACTGTATTTTAAACATAATTTGTGCCAAGAGTTTGAATTTTTTTATACCGACACGCACCAAATAATTTATAGTGCAATATCACAAATAAGATAAAATTCTAATAAACTTCATATATTCACACATACATGAGTGCATATAAAATCTTGTAATATAAGTTGATGTATATATGTAATTTTAGCCTGTTTTAAAATTTACTACAGGGGCTGGAGTGATAGCACAGCAGGTAAGGTGTTTGCCTTCCACGGGCATCCCAAATAGCCCTCCAACACCACCAGGAGTGATTCCTGAATGCAGAGCCAGGAGTAAACCCTGAGGATCGCAGGGTGTGACCCAAAAAAACAAAATTTATTGTGTTAGAGGCTGGAGAGATAACACAGCAAGTAGGGCACTTATCAGTAGGCCCTGAAAACTGTTAGGTGTGGCCCAAAACCCAACATAAATAATTAAAAATAAGTAAAATTTGCTGTATTATAAACATCATTTGTGCCAAGAGTTTGAGTTTTTTATACCGATACTCACCATATAATTTATAGTGCAATAACACAAATGCAGCATTATCTAATTCCTTATCTAACGCCTTCTAATATTTAGATTACCTCCCACTCTTTCCTTTGGGTTTGTGGGTCATACGGGCAGTGCTCAGAAACCATATAGGGTGCCAAGAATTGAACCTGTGTTGCCTGCATGTAAGGCACACACCCTTCTGTACATATTATCTATCCAGCCACTATTTTTTTCATTTTTATCACCAATGTTCTTGTGATTATACAGATGACTTTTTGGGGGTGTTTTTATTTCCGGTGCTCAGAGGACCATATGCAATGCTGAGTATTTAACCAGGCTGGCCACGAGCAGGGCAAATGCCTGATTCCTTCCTATACTATCTCTTTGGCCCAAGGACTTCATCTAGCCAAGGAAAGCCAAACTTCTGATATTCTAGTTGGGATCTCTAGTTTATCTCTCTCTCTCTCTCTCTCTCTCTCTCTCTCTCTCTCTCTCTGTCTCTCTCTGTCTCTCTCTCACACACACACACACACACACTCTCTCTCTCTCTCTCTCTCTCAGACTCTGGCTTACTTATGAAAAACTTTCTGCTTCATAGGTTGTGCTAAAAAATCTCTCTTTGCTTTGAAGTCATGCCGCTGATTAAGTCTGCAGCACTAGTGAGATGACTTACTGAGCTCCTCTTGCATTTTCTTCCAGCTTTCGGCTTCCTTTGAGTTAGGGTACGCCACCAGTAACCCTGCCAGGGCTTCTTTTACTTTCTGAATTTTTGGAGAATTCTGTTCCAATTCGCCAGGAAGGCCTAGAAGAAAGAACATATTAAACCTGTTATGAGATTTTTAAGACAGAAAACAAAACTGTGTGTGGAGGAAATCACAGAAGACTAGGTGGCAGCTACAGAATCTACCTCTGATTCAATCCAAAAGTTATTCTGTGATTTTTTTTGGGGGGGTGGGGTGGGGATGGACTGGGCCAAGCCTGGTAGTGCTTGGGGGCTACTTCTGGATCTGTATTCGGGAAGTCACTCCCAATGGTGGGGGTACCAGATGCAGTGCTGAGGACTGAACGGGTTTTGTAGCATGTAATGCCAAGAGACCTAAACCCGTACTAACTCGCTGACCCAATTGTTTTGTGATTTTTATGATCTAAGGACCTATCTACTTCAATTTTTTTGTTCAAGATTTGGTTTCAATGATACAATGTTCCATCACCCATCCTTTCACCAGTGTACATTTCCTACAACCAATGTCCCCCTCCCCGCCTCTATGGCAGGAACCTCTCTCTCCCCATCCCTCCACTTTTGGGTCTTATGGTTTGCAAGACAGACCCTGAAAGATTTTCAGGTATATCCCTTTTCCTACTTCCAAAGCTCAGTTCCCATCCAAAACGACCATTCCTAACCATCACTGTCATACTGGTCCCTTCTCTATCCTAACTGCCCTTTGCCTCCCAGACCCTCTTGCGGCATCTGCTCGATTTATTTATTTATTTATTTATTTTTTTGCTTCTTGGGTCACACCTGGCGCATGTTCAGGGGTTACTCCTGGCTCTGCACTCAGAAATTACTCCTGGTGGTGCTCGGGGACCATATGGGATGCCGGAAATCGAACCCAGGCTGGCACAGGCCGGCCGCATGCAAGGCAACGCCCTACCTGCTGGGCTATCGCTCCGGCCCATGCTCCAATTTTAAAGTAAACCTACGGGCTGGAGCACATGCTTTGCATACAAGGGCCTGTATTTGATGTCTGGTGCTGCGTAGTCCCAGAAGCAACCCTTAGAAATAGTCCCTGAGCACTGGAGGGTATATCCTAAAAAAAAACCCCAAAAAGTTAAGCAAAATATAGTGCGGGGGCTGGAGAGGCTTGCCTTGCACATGGCTAACACAGCTGACCCGGGTTCGATCCCCAGCATGTATGATCCCATGAGCACCACCAGGAGTAATTTCTGAGTGCAGAGCCAAGAATAACCCCTAAGTATTGCCAGGTGTGGCCCCAAACAAAAACAAAGTGTTGTGCCTCAGCGTAGAATACTTGCTTCATACATGTTAAATGCTAAGGATCAAACTGGCACTTAAATATCCAGATGGCAGGGTCTAAATTTCTTTTATGCACAACACATTAGCAGAAAGAATCATTAATTCCTATTTGTTAAAAATGTCAATACATGATGACGACAATGATGATAACGGTAAGGATAATGCTTAAGTAGTCAGAGGAGTGGACATACTATACTCAATTTGAATCTAAAATTGCTGGTGAAAAACCTTTATAGGATTTTCTATGTGGAGTTATTCATTTTTATATTTTTCCTTGTTTTATGTGCCAATCTTTTTTGCTGCTGTTTTTGTTGCAGTGCTGGGAATTGAGCCCCAGGCCTCACACAGACAAGGTAAATGCCCTGTCTCAGACATCCAAGAGTCTCACCACATTTAAGGCATGAGTGCCATTACTGAGCCGTTCCTGGCTCTACATGCCAATCTTAAGAATGAATTGTTGGGGCCGGAGCGATAGTCCAGTGGGTAGGACATTTGCCTTGCACATGGCCGCCAGTGCCGGCCCGGGTTCGATCCCCGGCATCCTATATGGTCCCCCCGAGCACTGCCAGGAGGAATTCCTGAGTGAAGAGCCAGGGAGAAACCCCTGAGCATTGCCGGGTGTGACCTCAAAAAGGAAAAAAAAATAAAAAGAATGCATTGTAATCCCATTATTTAGATCCCTTTAAGAGTTAGAAAGATAAGAATGTGTTGTTTTAGTACATATCTATCTGTTAAGGAATGGGCATTGGGAACCACACAGAGCCAGGGGTCCAGCCTGAACTTCTGCTTGCTGAAGTCTGTGCTCAGCCTGTTAAGCTATCTTTCTGGCCCCAGCAAAAATGCTATGACTTAAAGTATCACATAGAAAACAAGATCCCATTCTTAGTAAGCTAATGCTTCTGAGGAGCATGGTCTGGTTTCTTCCTGGATCTGATTTATAATAGCTTCTAATTTCACAGGCACAGAAATTCTCTAGGAGAGTTTTGGGATAGTAAGTATTTGAAAGTTAAACATGCTACTCATCATGGTCTTCCTGATGGGTGACTCTCATGTCCCAGGGCTGGCTTAGGTGGGAATAGTTGGAAACAGTCTTTTCTTAATGTCTGGGATGAGTGACTGCAAACACAGTACCTTGTTAGACTCAGCTTGGTCTTTCACTGTTTCTGTCTTGGTTGGAGACGAAGAGACATCCATGGCTTTCAAGGCCTCTTCTTTTGGATTCCAGCCACTGTAACACTGAGTTCGCCTCCTTCTGGACTCCCTCCATTCTGCTCAGGACAGACTGAAGGCCTTCCTGGTGTTCCCGGAGGACTCCCCCCAGCTTCTCATATTTCAAGTTTACATCTGACATGTCACACTGGATCTCCGTGAGATCTAGCAGCAGAGAAACAGAAATCAGATTGAAATGTGCTTGTCAAGCAGATTGACTGGATCCTCACTACTAAATTACTCACCGGGTTAACATATTCTCTTCCTTCTAGTACACTAGAGGTTATTTCCCTGATAAATCACACAAAGATTGTTTTCTTATACCAACAAAAACAAAAACAAAAAACTCATTAACCTGCTTCCTGATTTGGGCATTAAATACTCAGATGACTAAAATACTAAGTCCAACATGGAAATGGTAAAAGCAAAAATGAAGGTTATGAAAAATATGAAGCATTCTTGTGCTCCTTCTTCCAAACTACAAAGAATTTACTTGACTGGGAACCTGAGGGTTAGACTAGAAACTCTAGTACAGGTTCTTTAAAATTCATAGATAATGCATTTATTTTCTATCAGATCTTTTCTTACTAGTCTTAATTAGCAGATCAGCTTATCTTCATATTTGATCTCACTGGCTGCCAAACTGTTTAGCCTACAGCTAGCAAGCAAGCCTTCTCCCAGATTTTCACCCTGCCACCCATGCTGGAAGCAACTTTCCATACATATGAAAACACACACGGATGCAAGTTAACACAAACACTGTCCTAACACACCCAACGAAGAGGCATGTTCAAAATGGCGTCTCACCTTTGCAGGTGTGGTATCCGTTTACACTGCCTACAGAGCTTCCTACAGAGGGCAGTATGGAACCTGAGCAGAAGGACAGAGAGACAAACAGGGCGAGACAAACGGGTTAGGAATACAAAACAGGCACTGCATTTATTCTCTGGCACTCCACTTTAAGCTCAGGTATTAAGAAGTTAACACAACACAAGACAACATAGTCATGGAGAGAGACAACTACTTTAGCTGCCAGGCAACAAGGTGTCAGTTGAAGTGTTTTAGCTCCTTAACAGTAATGATTTCTACCCCCTTGCTAGAGAAAAGAAATTCAAATTAATTTTTGTAAATTTTAACTTGAATTATTTGGATCCTGTCTTAATTTGTGAAGCAATTATTGGTAAAATTATGAAATCTTTAAGAATGGCATCTGCTACATTTTGGAAACAGAATTTATAATGAGCAAAAAACAGTTCAATTATAACATGAATGTCCTTCATTATAATAAAAATGAACAAAGTACTATCAAGGATATAAAAAGAAACATACTTTTAATAGTCATTAAAATAAGCCCCTCTTTTTGTTTCAAAAGGAAGATGTTCACGACCTTTTTTCATGCCTACTACCCTTTCCCCAAAGGGAAACAGAAATTCTAAGTTTCCAGTAAATCTGGCTCATAAAACATTCCCATGATTCTGCTTTTAGCAGTGTGGTTCTCCTTTCTCTTTCCTTTTGCAGCACTGAGGATAGCACTCAGGATCATACATTCACGGAGAAACATGCTCACCACTGAACTACATTCCTAGCAAGATATGGTTCTATTTTGATAATTTTTATTTTACTACTATTTTTCAGTTTTGGGGCCATGCCCAGCTATGCCCAATGCTTACTCTGGGCTCTGTGATCAGGGATTATTCCCAGTGGCCTCAAGGGATTATATAGGGGACGCAGGGAATCAAACATGGGTTGGCCACACGCAAGGCAAGAGCCATCTCTCCTGTACTATGGCTCCAGCCCCTTATACTTTTAAATATATAATTTCATAAATACTCTCCCATTTTGATACCTATATTTTGATACCTGTATTTCAAGTTAAGTGAAAACAGAAGTCAAGAAATTACAAAAATTGGGGCTGGAGCGATAGCCCAGCGGGTAGGGCGTTTGTCTTGCACGCGGCCGCCCCATGCCTGGGCTGGGGTTCGATCCTCGGCATCCCATATATGGTCCCCCCAAGCACCGCCAGGAGTCATTCCTGAGTGCAGAGCCAGGAGAAACCCCTGAGTATTGCCGGGTGTGACCCAAAAAAGCAAAAAAAAAAAAAAAAAAAAAAAAAGAAATTGCAAAAATTATATAGGGGCTGGGGCTGGAGTAACAGCACAGCAGGTAGGGCGTTTGCCTTGCATGCGGCCAACCCAGGTAAGATCCCCAGCATCCCATATGGTCCCCAAGCACCACCAGGAGTAATTCCTGAGTGGAGAGCCAGGAGTAATCCCTGAGCATTGCCAGTATGACCAAAAAAAAACAAAACAAACAAATATATATATGAAAAAAATCCAAGATAGGATGTTATCCTGAATGAACTTAAAATTTCCATGTGCGCATTTCATTGTGGAAAAGTCATACTCAGGTTGAATAAAAATAGTATCATAAAATGTTTAAATATCAGTATTATCGTAGTTTTCATTAACAAGTGGACCAAAGCAGGTGAAATTGCTCTACAGGTTGCCCACATGCTTCAGTTTCAGGTAGCCTGGGCTAGAATCCAGCACTGGAAGGGAAGGTGTCCTGAGCACAGAGGGAGGCTCCTAAACACCTTGCCAGGAGCAGCCTCAAACCAAAATATACATTTAAAAAATGATTAAACATGGGGTCAGAGAGATAGTACTCTGGGCAGGGCACTAGTTTTGCATGCAGCTGACCAGGTTTGATCCCCTGGCATCCATATGGTCCCTGAGCATCGCCAGGAGTGACTCTGAGTACAAAGCCAGGAGTAACCCCTGAGAATTGTCGTGTGGGCTGAAAACAAAAATAGAAATAAATGATTGAGCAGATAGTATCTACTGAAGGGTAGCATAACCGAAGAAATCCCATTAGCAATCAGGAGAGAGTTCTGCCTAAGACTAACCTGATGTGTGAGCTTTAATCTTAACAGACCTCGTGTATCTTCTGTAGGATTTAATCATGATACTACACTATCCTGTCTCTAAGGAGGGATTACTC